>LBNU01020658.1:53267-79112 GCA_014162995.1 Artemisia annua | reverse complement strand
CACATTCTATTTTAGAAGGACCTTATCAAAGCATGGTGACATGAGATGATCTTGATGCACTGTGAGATTGGGTTCAAAGAAAGGTTTGATGTTCTGGCGAGTACTTTATGTGTATGAAGATGTGAAGGATGGCGTGCAGTAGATGGCGTTTGTCTAAAGAAGGCTTTCTTATGAGAGCCAAACATGACTGGCACCACTTTTGGAAGTTTTGAAGCTGGATGAAGGTTCTAGTGGAAACTACATGGAGCATGGAATATTGTGTGATGACTGCATCGTGAAGTTCGATCCCCTGTTTCTACGTCACCGTACGCTGGAGTATTGCGTCTTTGACATGTTCTGCTGAGTGATCAAGAATATCCACTTAAGAGCTGGAACTTCTTACTCAATGTTGTCACACAAATAAGAGGTTCCATCAAGATCAGAGTCACTGAGAAGAAGTAAAGAGCAGTGGATAAGAAGAATGGAGTGTGCGAAGAGGAAACAAAGTGCTCAGCAGCGATTCAAGCATTAAAGAGATATGAGTGAAGTGTTTTTGAGAGAGGATCCCAATTCCTAAGAGATTGAATGCAGATCTGTAAGAGAAGACTTATTGATTTCAGAGAACATCACAATAAGTATTAGGGGGAGGATTGTTGGGAATAAAAGCTAAACAGTTAACCACTGATAAGCTTGGGGTGGACAGCAGAACACTGACTGAAGAATGCACTCGCAGCTGGAAACACATGTACCAAACGCTGCTAAGAATTACAATGAATTTTAGGGTAATACCACTGCACAATGTTAGGATAACTGTGTATGTATTCGAAGTTCGAATATAGAAAAGATCTTCATGTATATTCTATTTTATTAGTTTATCTTTATCTTGTAAAGGACTCCTTGTGCTATAAAAAGAGGTCCTAGGTCATTGTTATAGGTACGTATCAACATTAGAAAGCTTCAAGGTGTAACCCTAGTGATAGCTAAGATCACTCGTATTATTCTAAATAATATTGAAGCTTTGGTGTTAAACTTACAACTGTTCTCACTTGCATTACATCATACAATAAACATTCTAAGTATTGTTAAGTATATTCCGCGTGCTTAATAATATAACTCAAAGTATCACTCTAACACAAGGCGTGTGTTTAGATCCTACAGATTCTTTCGCGGGATTTTACAAAATCAAGAAGAAAAACCGTAAGATACTGAGTGCTAGAGTGATTCAGTGTGAGATGATAAACTTTGCAAGTCATAGTAAGTAATCTGAGTCAAGTTACAACGAGTCAAATCACACCAAGTCAAACCATAATTAGTCAAATTGCAAAAGTCAACTCGCAACGTCATATTGTAATAAGACAAGTTGCAACAACTCAAATCGCAACAAATCTCAAATCTCAGAACTAATCAACTCTCAATATTTTTTCAACTCACACGGATACTCAACTCGCAGGCTAAACAAATCGCAGTGCACAAATCGCAGATAGACAAATCGCTGGCCTACAAATCGCTGGCAGACAAATTGCTAGCCTTCAAACCACTGCACACAAATCGCTGACCTACAAAATAGATGACAGACAAATCGCTGCACACAAATCGCTGACCTACAAAAAGTTGGCAGACAAATCGCCACTGTCACAAATGGACAAAACTGACAAATCGATGGTCACAAAAAAACAAACAAGTCGCTTTCCTGAGATTTGTCCTCTTTTCCTTAAATAGTAAAAATGACAAATCGCTGCCAGTTCCCACACAAATCGCTGCCGAACCTATCCAAGTTTAACACAAATCGCTACCAAGAAAGTCTCACCGAGAGACAAATCGCTACCAAGAAATATTCAAAGATACCTCACGAATTGACAAAAATCACCACAAGACTAATGAAACACATTATGTAAGCACAAAACACGTCTCATCTAACACTCCTAGTCATAAAAGAACAACAATATCATACTACAAACCACTAAACGAGATCAAACAAGGATGTTTACTAGGAAAACAAGTCGAACAAAAACCATAACACAAAACCAAGCACAAATCCGAGTCTACCTTGTCCCTAAGATGAAACCTAGGCTCTTGATACCAATTGTAGGATACTCTAAATCAAACACTTGTATGGTTTATATGGTTATGGTTCGAATTGTAGAGAGAAGTAGAGAGAGGATGGGAGTTCTAGAGAGAGAAAGTGAAAGAGAAATGTGTTGAATGATTAGAAGCTCCAACCCTCTCCCTTGGTGGGAGAGGGCTTATATAGTTACAAATAAATGCCCAACAACGGGCTGTGGAGCGGGCTGACAGTGGGTAAAGACCCGACCCGACTCCACGATGTTACGATATCTAAATTAAAACTAAACCTAAACGATTAAGACTACGAGCTAACTAATGCTAAATGATACTCGGGGTGGCCGAGTCTTTCATAAGCAGTGTTGCAAAAATCGGCCGAACCGGCTGATTAATCGGCGATTAATCGCTAATCGTCCATGGACCTTGGAGAGATTTACAAGGTAATCGGCTGATTAATCGGCCGAGTCAAGAAAATCGGCCGATTAATCGGTTAAAAATCTCTAATCGACCATGGATCGCCTCAGTACTGATTCACGATTTTTGTAACATTGTTCATAAGAATATTTATATTCCTAACAGGATGTGTATGAGTTTAAGAATGGGAATCATTCAAGAGAGAGAAACCCCCCCTTTAAGGTGGGTATGAATTATACCTATATAACTATATTGCCTATATTCATGGTTATGATTGCTAAATTTAAACTTCAAACCTTCTAACCAAACAATTTTAAAAGGATTCATACCCATTCCTTATTTCGATACCCATTAACCAAATGCACCCTTATTTGTTACAAGCCTATTTTACCATAAGGTATTCACAAGTCCATGTGTTTGCACCTTAGTTTCCTCGGTTTAACACGTCGTTAAATTACTTGAATGAGTCAACTAGTTTGCTAAACCGCTATGCGACCAGCCATGAAGTGAGCTTGCCAAGAAGGAAACTGTTGATAGTTGTGCACTTCGCTACAAAGAAATGAACCTCTAACAATCGGTAACCTTTATTGACGACCTATGATCGCAAACGACCGAAGAATAATCAATATTTTTAAAACTGACTTCTAGCGACTATTAAATACTTAGCCCACCCAACTATGTGTCGCTGCTAAAGGAGATACGTTTTTAAACTAATATAAATATTAGGGGTGTGCAGCATTCGGGATTCCCCGCAAAAACCAAAAATGGAAACCGAACCGAACTGAGAAAAACCGAATAAAAATTGTAACCAAACCGAATCAAAATAAATATTCGGTTCTTGGTTCAGATATGGTTTTGGCACAATGAACCGAAAATCGAATTCACATAAATATATATATTTTTAATATATTTATATACAAAGAAAAGACATTAATACTCTTTCAAAGTATAAATATAAATCTTTTTAAGTTTGAGACTGTTTTTGGTGCTAACAATTTAAATAATTAAATAATAAATAATTAAAATTAAGTAACTCGGGTTATTCAGGTTATTTGGTTCGGTTTTTGGTTTTATCAAAAAATTTTTTTACTGAACTTACCGAACCGAATAAACCGAACAACCTAATAATCGAACCGATGAACACACCGTCACACCTAATATAAATAATAGATATTGTTATTGGGCCCTTTGGGGTTTGTTATTGGCTACCAATACTTAGCCCACCCAACTCATGGGTCGGAAAAATCCAACGCAATTCAATTTCAGGAAAAGTTGCTCTGGTGCACCCTAATCAAACGCTGCAACTTCTTCTTCCCCATTTTACAGGTATCAATTCTTTTTCGAAATGTTTGTCAATATGAATTCAATCATTTCCATACTTTTTTTTTTGCTAATTGAATGCTTATTTTTATTGTGTTACCGATGAAAGTATTTACCTTGTACACCAACTGTTGGATGAAATGTCTGATTGAAATATATATATTTTTTGTTGGTTTTTTGTAATGTAAGTTATTGCGCGCCAAAGGGTTCGATGAAATGCCTAATTGAAAATTGTATCTACAGTTATTGCTTTTATAGATTTTTAACAGATCATTAGTACTATTGTAGCCGTATATAGTGGAATGTCAAAATCTTTGTAACTTATGTGGTTTAACGACAAGTCTAGAACGAGTTAGTAAAAAATAGTCTCATTTTAGGTTAGAAAACTACTACAAGTCTACTCTCTTGGCGTTAATGAACAATGAGATGTTAGCGATAAGTGTATATTGATCTTCCTAATATTTTGGACGGGTGTTATTAGGTATTTGTTGCATATATCCATGTTATTAGGTTAAGATAGTAAGAGAGAGATGCTATGTTGAAGGAGTTGGGAGCACAAGAATGCTATGACAGATTAGGTGCAAATGCAGTAGAAGGTGCAAATTGTAAGCGGAGTTAAAGTTGTAGTGTGGACACGCTGATAAATGAGACAGTAGGATGGACAATGTTAGGTAAAGGTAGATGATATGCCGAAACGTCCTTTGGTAATTTTAGATGATAGCATGGCAGTTTATCTGATGGTAGGTTACCATAGATTAAATGATAGGTTGATTTGCATTTTGATGTATTAGATGTTAGCATCAGTAGTTTAAAAGTAGCTAGAAAGTTATTCTAGCAGGCACTGAGGTTATGGAATGGTAACAAATAAGATATAGGAAGTATTTAGTAGTCTAGATTTTCCTACTTACAAATATATTTCGACACTATATTATAGTTAGAAACAACTTGAAAGCTTATAATTTGTCCTACTCACAAGCAGTTATATATACCAGTTTGAAACTTGATCCTGAACCGCGTAACGAGCTTGCAACAAGAAACTTGAACTAAAACACTTCAAATATAAACCTCGGGGTACTGAATATAGTGAAAGTGACTTCAAAACATGGCATTATTCAGAAACAATTGAATCCGCTAATTTAAAACTTGATTGTGAACCACTAAAATAAGCTTACAAAAAAAACTTGACGTACACATGAAAGCATGAAGCTTGGGTTACTGAAAATGGAACTTGATTTTGCACCAGAATTCTTGTGAAAAAACCTCTTTTGATACAACCCTACATTTAACATCCATTGATTGGTAAAAACTTGAATTTTATGAAGCTGGTTACTAAGTTAAATTTTTGTCCTTGAGCACCTCGATACATAAAAATAGCATCACTTATAATTATCTTGATCAGTACACTAAAGATCTATGACAAATCGTTACTGAATGACCCTTAAAATCTTATCTGGAAGCGGACGATGAATGTTCATCAGGACGATGTGTTTTTATTAGATATATTTAGTTATGTGTATGATGTATACCCCAAGTCACCAACCATATGGTCTAATTGCTTCATCTTTAACTACTAGTAACATGGACGCCATTGCACCCGAGTCTAAGTATAAACGAGGGACTTGCTGTTTTTCAGATGCGTTTTCACTGTCTATTCGGGGTTATGTATAGCATATTTTGGATATGTCTATCAGCTGCTTGACAGCTGTCTAGTTTTCTGCATTTTCGATGTTATTTCTTGCATGCGTAATCCTAAAATACATAGCTGTGTATTAGTTTAGGCCTTTGAAAACTTTCTTGAAAGATGATTTTATTATAAACTTTCTAGACAAAAACATATTTGTTTTCAGTTAGTGGCTGACTGAAGTCCCATATTTGAATCATATATGTATATGCCTAAGAAGTTTCGAAAAAACATTTTTAACCTTTAGGGGAAGATCAACTCACTCGTGGGTAATTTTATTTTATTTTTTATATCTCTCTTATTATATGTTGCCAGCTTCATCTGTGTACTGTAATAGTTATCTGGTTGAGTGTACACTCACACAACTTAGAACATGCAATTGATCTTACTATAGAAATGAACAATTAGAAGTTTTTGATTTCTGGTCAAGTTTTGATGTAAATTTTGTATTTTGATCGAGTTTTGTTATCAAATGAAACTTCAACATCTATTTAAAATGAACTTGTTTATCAAAAGTAATTTTATATAGATATAAGAACTTTCGGTGCCAATCTTGAATCCTCTTCAAACCAATCTCCAGCCAGCAGTAGAGTATGGCCTATGACTCATATTTGGCCTTGTAAACTTATGAGTCTGGACCATAGCTGAAAATAAATACCTGTAAGTGAGAACATATCATACGAAGCAGGTTACACCAAAACCGAGCATCTTTCTGCCCTCGACATCACTTCGTTCTTTCTATTCCTTCCTTTAGTATTCACTATTCAGTTACTGTTTCAGCAACTTCTTCGCTCAGATCTGTCCACTGATCAGGGTGTTCAAATTCTATTTTTTGATAATCAGGTATCATTGCAATGTGATAATAGATCAAGTTTCTTTTTTATTTCTTTAATTTTAAGGTTTTTTAACCTAATGCTTAAGATCTCACACATGCTCTTACAAATTGGGGCCTTAGGCTTACGAGTATGATCAAGATTGGTTAGAAACTGATTTGATATGATGTTTGGTCTATTAGAAGGGTTAGTGGGTGATAATTCATGTTTTTGTTGAAATTGAAAGTGTATATTTTGGGGTTGTACAAGCGTTTTACTGTGTGGAGTTATTATGATGATTAATTATACTTTACGTGATAATAGTTATCTGTGATTTCTTACAAGTTTTGATAATATGGCTGCAATTACCTGGAGTTGGCTGCCTTCTAGTCTCAAAACCATTGAAAGATTGTATATTAGAGTTTAATAACTTGTGCTTGTTAATTGTACTATTAGACTTCATTAAGAAGCGACCATGGTTGCTATTTTTTGAGTGCCTTGACGAGTTTAAAATTAGGAGGTAGGATATCCCTATAATTTTGTTATCTTGTAGATTGATAGCAAGGTTGGAGCCTTGTATTTTGGCTCAGTAATATAATATATCATTTTTAGTGATAAGTGGTAGTTCTATGCTCCCCCGTCCCAGAATAAGTGTCCATCTTTTGTACCTAAATAAGTGACATTTCCATGTTACAACCAATAAGAAAACTTTCGAAAGCTAAAGATTAAATTCTATTGGTGAACAGCCTAATAATTGCTCTTTTCTAAAACAATGTGCCATTTAAAGTGATTGGGATTTCATGTGCTATAAATACACTTTGGGCCTGTTTATGGTTTTCTATCAGTCATGTGTTTAGGTTAGAAAACTGCCCTATTACTGCATAAACAAGAATATTGTAAATTATCTATACTACATATAATACACAAATGAATCTCTCTCCAAAAATTTCAAATGTACAAAAAATTATGCAATGTTTACAACACTTTAAAGCAAGGAATCTTCATAATTACAACAAGTAAAGCATTGTGTACAAGCAAAACATGCATGACACGAAATTCAGACCAAAGTACATAAATACATACATTAAATAGCCTTTAAAACACCCCTAAACCTAAAGTTACAATGATTTAAAGCATTGTGTACAAGCAAAACATGCACGACACGAAATTCAGACCGAAATACAGAAATATATACATTAAATAGCCTTTAAAACACCCCTACACCTAAATTTACAATGATTTAAACCTAAAGTACAACCCTCTATGAACACCCTCTATGAACATCTATTAGAAGCTTGACTTCGAAAACACAAAAGAAAACCTCATCATCGATCTATTAGAAGTTTGACTTATTTAAAGCGCTTATGGGGTGTTTGGGGTTGCAGTGTTTGGGAAAGAAAATAAAAGGCTTGATTATTTGCGTTTCAGAAGCATCAAAACACGGTTTTGGAAAAGCAGATCCATACATGCTTTTTCAAAACGTGATTTTTTTTTCTTTGCCAATTTACCGAACTGCCCGCATCCATCTTCTTCTTTGTTCATATTAATTTAACTTTTTGCATTTCTTGTTCACCTATCTGAATATTTTGTTAGTGTGAGAAATAGATATTTTGAGAAAGACGAAAAGAGGCGGAGGCAGAACAAAAAGATGTAACCCTGATTTTAACTTCATATACTTCGTTATCAGTATAAGCCCAGTAACAATAGATAGATTCTATAGGTCTATGTTGTAAAGCCCATTAAGTAACAAAAATATAACTCACTATAATTTCTTTTATAAATTGTAAAGGCCATTAAAGCCCATTAAGTTCAATTCCTACTAGGTGCAAACAACCTTAAGTGACCACGCCAACCTCCTGAAAAGGGAGGGCTTCACCTGGTTTGAGTCTGTGTGGTGGTGGGTTCAAACCCCGTGGATTAGTCGGCCAAAAAGGTCAGAAACCATGGTTATCAAACAAAATAATAATAATAATAATAATAATGATGATGATGATGATGATGATGATGATGATGATGATGATGATGATGATGATGATGATGTCGTCGTCATCTTAGAAGTTTAGTTATAGAAAGTTAAGTTTGATTAATTCAATAATATATAATAATTTCCTTTTTGTTAATTTTACAAGGTAATTATTTATTAATTTGATTTGTCAAACACTTTGAAAACTTATTATCTGATTATTACATTATCAAACATCATAATTAAATCCAAACACTATGTTTTATAATCACGTTTTATAAAACTTAATTATTAATTATGCGGTTTTCAAAACTCATATATCAGTTTTCTTATAAGCATTCACAAACACCCCCTTAAAACACGAGCATAAAAACATAACATACGCAACTTAAAAGACCAGCATCGGTAAACCATTACTCAACAATATAAATTCTCACAATCTATAAAGTTGCTTGTTAAACGGAACAACATAAAATTAAAAGATTTTATCGCCCGAAAAATTTTATTAAGGGTACCCGCCGCCCGCCATCGCGCGGGTACCCTGGCCTAGTATAAACTAGTGTTGGTACCATGATGTTCGTAATATTAGGTTGAACGTGTAATATAAAAAGCTATAAAGTGAAAAAAAAGATGAACACATGATGGCTTGTTTGCATTTGGTCGATAATTACAAGACTTTTTGATTAGGCAATTTGTTGCTATCATAAAATCAGTAACATATTATAAGTGCAAGGAAAGCAACTTTTACCAAACTAACATGTCTCTTGAAGATAAACATTAATGATACATCAACATCGCAAGTTAAAGATTTCCAAGATGGCATGAATCTAGCAATCTAGTTTTGAAGGTATTTCGATAATAAAATCTTTTTACATTCAAATAATTATAAAAAGAATAAATAAAATAATAAATTGAAAGATTTATCAGTTAGTGTTATTGGGCCTTGGGTTTTGCTATCGGTTATGAATTATTTAGCCCACCCAATCCAACTCACGGTTCTTAAAAATCATTTTCATTTGGGTGCATCCCTAATCAAACGCCGACTGATCTTGCAACTTCCCCATTTTACAGGTATCAATCTTTTTATTATTATTTTCGAAATGAATGCTTATTTTTACCTTGTACAGCAACTGTTCGACGAAATTTCTGAGTAAAATATATATATTTTTTGTTGGTTTTGTATTGAGTTTTGTTTGCCAAGTGTTCGATGAAATGCCTAAGTGAAAATTGTAAGAAGAAACCCTTTTGTGGATCTATAACAGGTCAAATGGACATATAATGAAATGATGAATATTTAATCAGGCTATCAAGATTGGTTAGTGGGTAATTTCATGGAGTTGGCTGCCTTCTTGGCACAAATGATTTGAAAGATCATATATTAGAGGTTAATAACTTGTGATTTTTAATTCAACTATATTTGAATCTATTAAGGAGCGACCATGTTTACTATTCTTGAATGTGCCTTAACGAGTTTAAAACTAGGAGGTAGGAGATCCCTATGGTTTTGTTATCTTGTAGGTTGATAGCAAGGTTGGAGCCCTGTATTTTGGATTAGTAATTATTACAACAATATCATTTCCAATGTACAACCAATCAAAAGACTCCTAAAATCCAAAGAAGAATTTTTATTGGTGAACAACGTAATAGTTGTACTTTCCTAAAACCGTGTGCCATTTTTTAAGTGGACACTTAATTTATGACAGAGGGAGTTATTCATTTCTTATTCAAAGCAGACCCAAATAGCCAAAACCCTTATTTTAGATTGGATGATTATCTAAGTTCGTGGGAAATTTTAGGAGAAGATAGTAACAGTGTATTTTACGGGTTTTAAAAAACATTTCACATCTAGAGCCCAGAGTGTCTTTCCGGCAAAGGGGCGTGCCCAATTGTAGCCGCCTGACCGTAGCTTGGACTGTGGGACTAGACGACTGGCTTCCAACTTTGACTCTGCTAGCTTCTTTCTTGTTTCAAGTAACTGATACTTCCTTTGTTTCCAAACAGGGTCTTTAAACCACTGAGCATCTCACTGACTTATTTTTAGTTAAAAGCTGCTTTGTGTTTATTAATTTTAAAGTTGCACTTGAGTTATTATGACTTTCATTACTTTGTTTTTTAGTTTGAGGTTGCTTATAGTTTCATTCTAGTGTGGATAAGGAATACTTGTACAATTGCTTGTGAGTTCTTGTTTCTTGTAGTTACAATTACAAAGTATATAATGATCTTTGTAATAGAGAGCTCATACATATGAGCTACGAAATAACTAGTTACTACTGTTGCCACTTTTCTTATTTTTCATGATCATGTTTCCTTTATCATGTTGATAATGCCAGGTTTTTTTACTTTGTGTTGCTACTGTCCAAGTAAGAAAACTATCAACCTTTTGTCACAATCAACTATCAATTCATATTATCAATTGATGGTCTATTGCTACAAAATTGAAAATTATAGAGCCTCTAATTCCTTCAGTTCTTTAAATCAAGACATTTAGGTTGGTAGCTAATGAATTACATGTCTAGGAGGTGACAATTTCGACCTGCTTATGTATGAGTAAGTCCATCAGAGTCATGTCAAACAGTTAAGTAAAATAAATCAAAATGGAAACCTGTTAAGTGGGTCGAAAGTTGTCCAAAGCTTAATCATCTTTCGCATGCTAATTATATAACAGCAAAAAGTTCTTTATTTAAAAAGTGTTTAGGGTCATCCCGATCCGATCCATTTTGATCTGTGCTGAAAGTATGTGTTTTGCAAATTCATTAAGTAATCTGTCAGATCCGTCCAGTTCAATATGCTTATTCATTTATTTTGTTATCGTCTTGAACAGTTATGGTGATTCCTCCACCAGTCAGGGCTCAAAGAATCACAAACTATCTGAAGCCGTATCTATTGAAAATGCACTTTTCTAACAAGTTTGTAAGTGCACAAGTGATTCATACCCCAACTGCAACTGTTGCCTCTTCGGCAAGCTCACAGGAGAAGGCTCTACGGGAAGCCTGGATTAGTGCACAACAAAGTACTAGAGATGTTGCTGCTGCTGCTAAGATCGGGAAGCTTTTAGGTGAGAGGTTGCTACAAAAAGATATTCCCGCTGTTTCTGTTGTTTACAAGAAAGAACAAAGGTACCATGGTAAGGTGAAAGCAGTCATAGATTCTTTAAGAGAAGCAGGTGTTAAGTTGCTTTAAGTTCTGTTGCTTTTTTTGTTGGCTCATCTAATGGTTTTCTTGTAATAAAATGGGAAAACGAACCATGTACATTGGATTATTAGCAACTCTAGGTATCACTTGTTCGTGCATGGATGACAACATTGTATTGAACTACGCTAAAATGCATCCGTGGTGACCTAGGATGAGTCAGGTTCTTTAAATCTGTTGTATGATGGATTTCATTCTCTGTTTTATCTGAATGCTTTTATAGGTTATATTATTAATGGAAGTACATTCCATGTGATCTTTGCGCATTTGAAGTAAGTCGTTAGCCTAGTTTCCTGATAATAATACATGTGTTTTGGGTAAGGAAGTAATTAGTTTTGGCAAAAGAGTCGGACCAAGTGGGTGAGTTATGTGGTTTATTGTTTCTACGAGCCGGGTTGGATTGACCTGGTTCCCTTTTTGTCCAATTTTCCAAATTTCTTTTCAAATTGGTTGTATTTTAAATATAATCAAAAGGTTAAAATTTTATATAATAAAACAAAACCTATTGCGATTTTCTCATTTATCAAAAGAAATTGGAACCATACCTACATTCCCTAGTAATAATTTATCTACCAACACAAAAAAGTTATTTTCTTATTAAGTACATTTTATATTTATCCATAACACAGTAAGAAGATAATACAAATATAGATAAATATTAAAAAAAAAGATTATTTTTCTATTAAGGTAACATTTATATTTATCCCACAACAATAAGGATAAATACAAAAAATATAGATAAGATGCAATTAACAAATACGGCACTTAACCTTTTTAAAATATTAATTTCAAAAAATTTAAAAAACCCGCGCGGCGGCGTATTATAACTATAGTTTACAATAATCACTTTTTTAACAAAAAGATGGATTTTCATTGCTAAAAATACACTTTCCCGTGTTTATGTTTTCCATCCAACTCACACTGTTAGGTTAAAGCATTTAACTAGTGTACCATGGTGTTCGTATACATTACGCTTGAAACATTAATTATATATACAGCTAAAATGGGAAAAAAAAAAAAACAAAAAAAAAGAAGATAGGAATAATGATGGCTTGTTTGCATTTGGTCAATAATTACAAGACTTTGATTAGGCAAATTGTTGCTATCCTAAAATCAGCAACATATGATAAGTGCGAGGAAAGCAACTGTTACCAAACTAACATGTCTCTTGAAGATGGGAAACAATAATGATACATCAACATCACAAGTTAAAGATTTCCAAGATTTATTACTATTATTACTAAAGAAGCACTACTACAAAACACGTCTTTTAGACCCCCATATATTCTAAAGAAAACACAAGTCTAAATGTCAATTTTTCCATCGAAACTGTTATTTAGACCGGTGCAAATGAAAGGAACCGGTCTATTTCTCTTTTTCATATTTAGACCGGTGCTTCTATTGATAACCGGTCTAAAAGAGTTTCATTTAGACCGGTGTGTTTGAAAACAACCGATCTAAATGATGAAAAACATTTAGACCGGTTAGAATGATATAAACCGGTTTAAAAGAGTTTTTTTTTGAAAAGGGTAGCCAACGGCTACAAAACCTGCCAATAAACACACCACAACAACCTCAATTTTCTCATTTAATTCACCCGAAAATTATCAAAAATATCCTTATAATTACCAACTTTTTCCGCATTAACTACAATTAAAAGGTATGAATCACTTCTTGTACATTTATATCAATACTAACTAATGTTTTTATGATTATTTATGTAATCCTTTCTATAAAAATGCTATACTTATGTTAATCACTACTTGTGTGTTTATGTATATAAATTTGTTATTATGCATAAATGAAAAATAACATGAATTTTTTTTCTATTTGTATAGGAACGTTTGTGTAAATAGGCCTTGTATGGTTGCGTAGTTAGGTTGATTAACTCGTGGAAGTGAGGTATTTTCTAAATTTACGGAAATAATTTTTTTATGCAACATTCATGTAGTATAAATTTATTGCAACTCTTGCGGCATTAGTTTAGTTCCCGTCCGAAAATAACCTAATAGAGGTTAATTTCGGATTGTCCCCATTTGAGAATGCTTTTTGAATACTTTGTCGCATTTAGGATGTGAATGTGTATTATCATATTGAGTATAATTTAAGATGGATCGTAGTATATGGATGTACCAGATAGAACGTGCTACCATCGAATACTTGGAACATTTGTCTCATTTTCTAAAAGTTGCCGAAGATGATCGGGTGAAAAGAGGAAAATCAAGAGTTCATTGTCCTTGTAAAAATTGTTTGAATTGGAAGTGTCATACTGATTTGAAAACTATTAAAAACCATCTTATAGAAAAAGGGTTTATGCAAAGGTATACTTATTGGGAATTTAATGGAGAAGTCAAAGCTAAAAGTAACACATCTGTTTCTAATTGTAATGTCGAACAAAACAACGATTCATATAGTAATGATCGTTTAAATGAGATGTTACATAATTTGGAGGATAATGTTGCTGAAAAAAATCCAAATCAATTTCAACAATTGCTTGTCGACTCAGAAACACCGTTGTATGAAGGTTGTGAGGATTTTACCAAACTATCTGCTGTTTATAGACTCATGAACGTTAAAGCAGTTAATGGTTGGAGTGACACAGGTTTCACAACTCTACTAGAAGTATTACTTAAAATGTTCTCAAAAGCCAAGTTGCCTGTCTCAACATACCAAGCAAAAAAATTGATGTGCCCAATGGGAATGGAAATCGAAAAAATAGATGCATGTCCAAAAGATTGCATGTTGTATAGAGATAGCGACAAGGACCTACATGCATGTCCGATCTGTGGTAAATCGAGGTACAAACAAAAAAAAGATACACCACTTAACCCCGATGTGACCAAGAATGGCCCACCTGCTAAATTATTGTGGTATTTTCCAATAAAACCAAGATTGGAACAATTATTTTCAAATGAAAAGGATGCAAAATTGTTGCGTTGGCATGCCGAGGAGCATAAAAGGGATGGAAAAATGAGACACGTAGCTGATTCCCTTCAATGGAGGAACATCGATAATGAGTTTAAAGAGGAATTTGGATATGAGATTAGAAATATACGCTTTGGACTTAGTTCAGATGGAATTAATCCTTTCGGAAATATGAGTAGTCGTCATAGCACTTGGCCGGTTCTTTTATGCATATACAATCTTCCACCATGGCTATGTATGAAACGAAAATACATCATGATGTCATTGCTAATACAAGGTCCTAAACAGCCTGGAAACGATATTGACATTTATTTGAGGTCGTTAATTGATGACATGAAAGACCTAGGGAGTAAGGGCATACAAGTGTATGATGCGTACAAGAAAGAGAATTTCCGATTGCGAGCCATTTGATTATGGATGAAGTGCTTATTAGATACACATTATCAGCTCTCATGTGGTTTTGCTAAGTTAGGGGCTGTTTGGACTTATCTTTAGTTTAAACAATGTTTGGATTTATGTTTAAATTAGACTATGTACGGATTTCTATTTAAATTTGAAGCTTACTTCCTGGATTTTGCTTATTAAAGATATCTGGTAATAGCATTTGCTTATTGCTGTGAAATAGCTGCTTAATAGGTGATAAAACAGGTATTTCCAGATTGTGTTTGCACAATAATAGATATTTAGATCGGTTGGAAAACCGGTCTAAAACTGCTAGCTCCAAAATTTGAATGCCTGATAATACATATTTAGACCGGTGCAATAATCTTTTAGTCCGGTTGATCAACCGGTCTAAAACTGCAAGTTAAAGCCCAATAATAGTTATTTAGACCGGTGGAAAGCTCTTTTAGACCAGTGGTTTACCCGGTCTAAACGTCTCTTTTTAGACCGTTGGGTTACCCGGTCTAAATGGCTAATACTCTTTTGGACCTCCCCTCATTTAAACCTCCTTGTAACCGGTTTAAGGCTATGTTTGGCAACACGTAGCAGTAACAGTAAGCAGTAAGCAGTTGGCAGTAGCAGTAAGCAGTAGTTGTTTATTTAAAAAAACATGTTTGGTAACGTAGCTGTAGCAGTAATTATAAAGTGTAAAATTACGAAAAAGGTCATATACACATTAAAATAAAATAAATTATTAAACAAATGGGGGTATATATGTAATTTCAGTATCTAAATGCTTGGAGCAATTATGAAAAGCTCATTCAAGAAGCATTTCATTTTGGAGCTGTTAGGATAGTTTCAACCGCTATTAGAGATGTTGCCAAACAAGCTTTTCATCTAAAAGCCAGTTTAATAATTTATTTTATTTTAATGTGTATATGACCTTTTTCGTAATTTTATCAACCGCTATTAGAGATGTCGCTCCTAAACGCTTCCTTAATGCTTGTTGCCAAACATGACCTAAATATGGTTTCTAACCGGTCTAAAAGCCAGTTTTTGTGGTAGTGAAGAAATACGTTATCATTAAAAAAAGCGATCATTGTTAACCCACATCATCTCATTAAAGATATATATTTACTATTTCTTTAAATAGTTCGAACTGCGAAATATGACGTGTTAAAATACATGAGATAAATTGTTTAGTGTGAGATATTTGAGTCGTTGATGGAATAAATCTAATCATGCATGACCTGATGATCATGACCTTCTAAAAGTGACTCCTTGAAATTTCGTGAAGTATATTTAATCGATACACTTGGATGATTTGTTTGATCTACCAAAATATCTCGGGTACCAACTGGATTGTTTGCTTATTTCAGTGGATGAGGCCTATTTAGAGTGTAACATTAGATATCACCAAAGGAATTTATTTGGCCTTTTTTCAATCATAAGTGATAAACTCAAGTTAGCAATTTTGAATGCTACTTGATATTACTATACCAAGCATATCTTTGTTGTATTTGGAAAGGAAATCATTTTAAGAAACAACTTGGTTCAATTAATGTTTCTTAACAAGGTATGATACAAGTTAGAGATATAACCATATGCAATTAGTTTTTAACTAAATAACTACCACTAGTAGTAAATAATTTAACTCACCAGTTAAAATCATAAAAAAAGATATGAGGGAAGTCTACCTTTCAATATAAAACAGGCTAATAAAAAATTCAAAATATACTAATACCTCCGAGGCTATTAAAGGTCAAACTTGTAAGTTTAAAACTCGAACACAAGTACACAACTGGATTGCGATTGTATGTTTTAAAAAATGTATTTTCGCATACTGTACTTGGTGGTTGTTATTAAATGATTTATCACCTATGTGTGTTAGTAAGATTTTATAAAACCTTACGTGTTTTTCTTTCGTACACATGCAGCTCTCACGTATATGACGAACAGGAACCTTGTGCATCTACCTCTAGCTTGATATCCCATCAGAGGGAGATGAAGAGCGCAAAGCGGGATCCGGAATCATCAACACGTACTCAGATGTTGATTCCCTCCATTTTCAATAGTTTTTTTTTGTGTCCAAGTGTTTCACTCGATCCTATTATTGTTGGTCAAATTTTGTTTCGAAAGGCAATTTATTGTTGGTCACATCAGTTGCAGGGGATGTTAGGTGAAATGTCTTGGGGTTGGGATGAGGCTAGAGCTGGAGCCGAGCTAAAGCTTATATCAAGCCGGAAGTTGTAGCTTATATTTTTGTAAAGCTGTTTGACGAATTAGTTAAAGTTTATATTTTTATAAAGCTGGAGCCGTTAGACTAATTATAAGCTCGTTTCAATGAGTTTGGGCATATGGAGGCTTATACTTTATAAACACTTCAATAAGCTTGTGTGACAAATAAAATTTATTTTATAAGTTCAAGCTCCAGAAAGCCTCGCGTCAAACACAACCACAGTGAGTTTATCGGTCTCTCTAAACTGGGAAAAATAATATGCAGTGATTGCAGCCTAAAAATTAGACTATTTGAACTACATATAAAAGGAAAACGTTTTTTCTTAAAAACTTAAAATTTAAAAGTAACTAATGTGTTATGCAACAAAATAACTCTTTAATTCAATGTGTGTAATCTTAATGGTTTTAAATTTCAAATTTTTGTTTAATATTCTACCATAAACAGTTGACTTATGTTTCAAAAAACATTTACATATGTTGCTGGAAGTTTGGAATCATACACGATCGTGATTAGAAAGTGGAGTAGATGTAGGCCAGTTTAATAGAAATCCTTTAAGCAAAATTCCATTAATACCCTTTTTAACTTTACAAATAATAGCCTAATATTTCAATTAATTACATTAATGGCCCAATCCATCATAACCGTTGATCAAACAAATAGAAGGCTAAGATTGGTTCTCGCAGTTCTCGCAATTTATTTGGTTCTGAAAAGAACCTCACACAATATATATATATATATATATATATATATATATATATATATATATATATATATATATATATATATATATATATATATATATATATATATATATATATATATATATATATATATATTCTTTGATATATTTAAAAGTTGTTCTTTTACTTAAATTATCGTAGATTACAACATTTTTCAATTGCATTTTGATTATTTTACATTGTATATATAAAAGTCATAATAAACACTTAACCGAATTATCGCGAGTATTTTTATATACCGCTATAAAATCCCGTTGCTGATCAAACTCTTAAAGATGCATATCTACATTTTTGCCTTGGAGTTGGATAAAGAGATTAAGGTAGCTGCAAAGTAAGAGAGCAGAGAGATGGTTTAGATCCATATCGAAAATTACCTCGTGGAGGGATAGAGGAAGATCAAATGATGGAGATGCATTCTACTGTCTCTTTGATTATATTGTCTCCGGTTCCTAACAGATGGGTATGGACGTTGGACAGCTTACAGTCATTCACAGTTGGGTCTGCACACATGTATATATGTAAGAAGTTAATGATCTTCAGTGGTGAGCCTAAGCGATGATGCAAAGTTATTCCTCAAAAGGTAAATATTTTGGCGTGGAGAATTTTGTTAGATAAACTTCCGACGCGTATAAATCTGGATGTTCGTGGGTTTGATGTAGCATCAATCCTTTGCCCAATCTGTGGTGAAGTTGCTAAAAATACGAATCACTTGTTCTTTCAATGCTCGTTTGTCTCACAAGTTTATGAGTTGTTTAGTCGTTTGTGGGAGATTCAGATTTCGATGTTGCTTTCATTTCAGCAATGGCCGGAATGGTTTTTGAATCTTCGGTTAAAGAGGATGCAAAAGGCTATTTTGGAGGCTTCATTTTTTTTTTCTCGCTATGGTGGCACGTGTGGGCTCATATGAATGCTTGTGTTTCTCAAGTAGTGCGGCCTAGGCAAAATGTCTTATTAGATATGAATAGTAGTAGATGTAGTTATAAGCAGTTTAGTTGGGTCGGGTGGCTTCAAAATCCATCTATTGTTAATTCTCTAAGTAATTTGCTATTTAGCTCACTAGTTTAATAAAATTTCGTCGTTAAAAAAATCATGTTGGTATACACAATTACCTGTATAGTGTGTTTATATATGTACACAAAAGTTTACTCACTAAATGAGTATATCAAGAGACAAATAGCTTTCGTATGACATCAGAGTGTATATTTTTATCATTTTTCTATACTTTATTACTCTCACGGTCTCAAAATAAATGTCTACCTGGCTTGAAGATACTCTAAAATTTAAGGAAAACTCGCTCATTACACCTTTCACCAATAAATTATCATCTCTACTTGTTAAAGTCTCTTTTTAATTTGTTGAAATTAAAGGTGAACACTATTTTAGAATTTAAAATATATATTGTGTTCACTAGTTTTGAAGCGCGTCATTATTGCCAGAATCAAATTAAACACTCTCTGCAAATGTGTACATGGAATACGAATACAGATCACGTATGACAATTCACAAATCACATACTCCGTATAATGATTTTAAACTAGCATGTCCACTCAGAAGATCGACTTGTAGGTTTTTTTTTTTTTTTTTTTTTTTTTTTTTTTTTTTTTTTTTTTTTTTTTTTTTTTTTTTTCCTTCTGAAAACGGCAAAAACTCCAAAAAGACTTGTAGCTTAGCGAGGCTTGTAGCCTAGAAAGACCTATGAAATAGTGTGAGATCTTTTTTGATCAAAGTTATGGTTCTAGTCTTGGTATAGTTTGACATAATGATGCACACATAGTTTTTCAATTTTTTGGAAATAAGTTCGAAATTATTTGTTGAATCATTCAAGGTCGTAAATCTATTTATTTATGTGTTTAATTCAACCAGCTAAAAAATAAAGTATGACAAGCAAAATTTGACAGATTTTGACTTGTTGGTTAACAACATATGACTACACCATTTGATATCAGGCATAAGTTATAATACAGCGACTACACCATTTGAGAACTTTCTGGCAAATCAACACATGTTACGCACATAACAAGATCAAGCTATATGAAAAGAAATTGAGTTGCACACTTTTAACTTTATTGGCATACTCTATTTATTTTATGCATCATGCAGTTGTATATTGTTTATATCATGTTTTAACTTTTTATACAATAAAGTGTTCAAATAAAAAACAAAAGTTTACAAAGCAAATATGAAATGTTCTTTCTAAGAAAGAAGGATGATTTATAGACATCTTCAAATTTAGATGTACAAAACGATTTTTGAATATTCACACACTCAAATATGAATGGATGAAAAAGATTTGGTGTGAGGCAAGAGGTTCTTTTTTCAGGTAATCGTGGTTTTAGATCTTTTAGTAAACCAACTCACGTGGTTAAAACTGTCGTCACACAAATTTAAATAAGGTAAAATCTTTCTTTTTTTGAAAGATTTGTGTAGCCACTCAAGGGTATTTAACCACAATGAAGAAATAAAAAATTTATCATTATTATGATAAGTTATATCATAATTACGATGTACCAGTTTCTTTTCTTTACGCAGACATGGTATCCGTATCTGAAATCGAGTATTTTAAGGTTTTAAAATTATTTTTTATACAACTAATCTAGTTTTGTTTACAACTTCTAATAGAAGGTCTAAATAATATGAACTTTAATACTCTCTCGTCTCAATATACTTGTATATATATATATATATATATATATATATATATATTTGAAGTTTATCAAGGTAATTGCAACTATTAAAATAGATAAAGAAGTTTGATTTATATTATTTTATTGCCCTTATTTGAAATAGTTATTATAATAATAAAATAAAATAAAAATAGAAAATTGTTAAAGTGGATGCAATATATGACTGGAATTTATTGTTTTCTTTTTTTTCTATTTTTTTTCATTCCTAACACATGGTCTTTTAAATATTGGTTTCTTTCTACAAGGGATCGAAACATCAACATCAATTGATGAAAATAACAATAACAGTATTAGAAGGATAATCAATTATCATGTTTACAAGCGATTGAGATCCTCTCATGTTCAAGTTGAACATAAAAGGTAATGTTTGAGATTCATGTGAGTGAAGAAAAAAATAAAATAACTATTGCAGGACCTTTATTTTATAATAAAATAATTTCTCCTTCATAACAAAACTAACATGACCTCTCATGTTCAAGTTGAACATGAGAAGATCCCAATCCATTTAGGAGATACAAAATTTAAGTTATAATGTAGATTATAAAAGCAGCTGATTAGTTTAATAAATAAACAAAATATCTTCTTGTACAAGCATAAATAAATCAATTACCACAAAAAAAACACTTCTCACACTCATTCACAAAAATAAACACTTTAAAATAGGTTTACAAAAATCGACACTTAGAGCAAAAGGTTTTGCTCGCCCCTTATTTTTTCCCGCCGAATCAAAAGAAGACAAAAGGGTTCCTTGCTAAAAGACAAACAACTTAGCGAGCAAAACCTTGCTCGCCCATAAATTTGCTCGCCGAATTCAAAAGCATACAAACGAGTTCCATGCTAAAAGACAAGCAACATAGAGAGCAAAACCTTGCTCTCCCATAAATTTGCTCGTTGATTTCAAAAATGTGCTAAAAGACAAACAACATAGAGAACAAAACCTTGGTCTCCCATAAATTTGCTCGCCGCCGATTTCAAAAATGTGCTATAAGACAAACAACAGAGAGGGCAAAACCTTGCTCTCCCATAAATTTGCTCACCGTTTTCAAAATTATAGAAGATAGTTGTATAGTTTGGCGAACAAAGTTTTGGCGGGTAAGCTATTTTGCTCGCTCAATGAGACGTGGCAAAATTTTAGCTATCTAATCATTTCACGTGTGGTTGATCTAAATGGGGCGAGCAAGAAAAGTGGTGAGCAAAACCATTTTGTTCACTTCTTCGATTTCTGTAACACAGGTTTTGAAGGTTCATTTTGGTATATGTGGAGGTAAAATGCTCATTTAAAAAATTGACTCGGCATAAATCGGTATAATTTAATGATATGAAGTATTACTTATATTAAAAACCAATAATATTGGTTTAATGATATACACAAAGAATGCCTATTGTGAGCTGCATGTTTAGTATGAACATTCATCAATATCTGAGAGAGTTTAACTGTATGGTGAAACATAGCGAAGTATGTCACATTGTCACCATTGTTTTGGTAGTTGGATGAGGGTTTTGTAAATGAATGATTGTCTCTTTTTAGACCGTTGGGTTACCCGGTCTAAATGGCTAATACTCTTTTGGACCTCCCCTCATTTAAACCTCCTTGTAACCGGTTTAAGGCTATGTTTGGCAACACGTAGCAGTAACAGTAAGCAGTAAGCAGTTGGCAGTAGCAGTAAGCAGTAGTTGTTTATTTAAAAAACATGTTTGGTAACGTAGCTGTAGCAGTAATTATAAAGTGTAAAATTACGAAAAAGGTCATATACACATTAAAATAAAATAAATTATTAAACAACTGGGAATATATATGTAATTTCAGTATCTAAATGCTTGGAGCAATTATGAAAAGCTCATTCAAGAAGCATTTCATTTTAGAGCGGTTAGGATAGTTTCAACCGCTATTAGAGATGTTGCCAAACAAGCTTTTCATCTAAATGCTTACTGCTTGTCGCTCCTAAACGCTTCCTTAATGCTTGTTGCCAAACATGACCTAAATATGGTTTTTAACCGGTCTAAAAGCCAGTTTTTTGGTAGTGAAGAAATACGTTATCATTAAAAAAAGCGATCATTGTTAACCCACATCATCTCATTAAAGATATATATTTACTATTTCTTTAAATAGTTCGAACTGCGAAATATGACGTGTTAAAATACATGAGATAAATTGTTTAGTGTGAGATATTTGAGTCGTTGATGGAATAAATCTAATCATGCATGACCTGATGATCATGACCTTCTAAAAGTGACTCCTTGAAATTTCGTGAATTATATTTAATCGTTACACTTGGATGATTTGTTTGATCTACATACCAAAATATCTCGGGTACCAACTGGATTGTTTGCTTATTTCAGTGGATGAGGCCTATTTAGAGTGTAACATTAGATATCACCAAAGGAATTTATTTGGCCTTTTTTCAATCATAAGTGATAAACTCAAGTTAGCAATTTTGAATGCTACTTGATATTACTATACCAAGCATATCTTTGTTGTATTTGGAAAGGAAATCATTTTAAGAAACAACTTGGTTCAATTAATGTTTCTTAACAAGGTATGATACAAGTTAGAGATATAACCATATGCAATTAGTTTTTGAGCCTTGATATATCTTCAAAGACCACGAGTCTTAAAAATGAGATTATCAAGTTCACTCAGAAATTTGATGAATCATTTAGTGAGTCGTGGGATCGTTTCAAGGAATTGCTTCGCAAATGTCCTCACCATGGTTTTTCTGAGTTGATGCAACTCGACACTTTCTACAATGGTGTGAGCCAAGCTGATCAGGATTCTCTTAATGCCTCCGCGGGAGGTAATTTCCTGAGCAAAACAACAAAAGAAGCTTTAGCGATCATCGAGAACAAATCTAAGGTCCGCACTACACGAAGCAAACCGGTTGTTTCCCAAGTAAGTGTTGGTCCTTCTTCTTCCTCATTGCCCGTGAGTCAGTCTAGCACCGATGCTAAGATTGACAAACTCACGGAATTCATTCAAGCTTTGGTTCTCTCCAACCAAAAGAAAGTCTCTTTTCCACAAACTTCTGCTCCTGCTGAAGTGAAAAAAGTGGAAGTCTGTGTTACATGTGGTGGCCCTCACGCTTATTACAATTGTATGGCCACCGATGGTAACCCTTTTGAAGCTAATGCGATAGCTGGTCCTTCCACTCATGGAAGTAACCAATTTCGTCCGCCGATGGAACCGAACTATCGTCCCAACCACTACCCTGGACCCCCCGGTTTTAATCAAAATCAGAATGTTCAAAATCGTAACCAAAATTTCCAGAACCAAAACCGAACGAACCAAGGTTATCAAAACCAAGGTAATTTCAATCAAGGTCATGGTTACCACAATCAGAACCAAGGGTTTCAAAATCAAGGTTTCCAAAACCAAGGAAACTTTAACCGAAACCAAGGTCAGGGTCATTCCAATCAAGGGAATTTTCATGGAAATAATCAAAATCAAGGAAATTTTCAGAACCAAGGTCCAAACAACCGAGGTCAAAATTTTCCTACTCAAACTCAAGCTATTGTTCCTACTGGACCGTCATCTGATGAGTTGTTGAAACAATTCATGAAATCCCAAGAGGAAATGAATCAGTTATTGGTCAGCCAGATTTCTGAGATCAAGAAATCTTTAAATGATCGACCCTCGGGCTCAGGACAACTTCCGAGCAACACGATCGCTAACCCGAGGGGCGATGCTAAGGCGATCACAACCAGGAGTGGTGCTTCATATGATGAACCCGCGATTCCTACTACCTCTTCTTCCTCTCCTCCAAAGGTAGTGGAACGCGAGCCTGAGGCGACAAAGGACAAAGTGCAAGTTACAAGCCCACAAAGTACAGCACATGTCCATCCTCAGGTTGAACCAAAAACAAAGCCAAAGCCGGGAGTCGTCTTTGAACCTCCAGTAACTCCGGCTGAGGACCCTAAATCCAAAACTTCTATTCCTTACCCATCACGCTTGAATGAACAAAAGCTCCGAGAAAAAGCAAGTCATCAAATGGATAAATTCTTTCAGATTTTCCAAGAATTACACTTTGACATAAGCTTCTCGGATGCTATCCTTCTGATGCCCAAGTTTGCATCCACACTCAAACACTTGTTAAGTAACAAAGAAAAGTTGTTTGAAATGGCAAAAACTCCGCTTAACGAGAACTGCTCAGCAGTTTTGTTAAAGAAGCTTCCCGAAAAGCTTGGAGACCCTGGGAAATTTCTCTTACCTTGTGTATTTCCAGGGATGGTTGAATGCTTTGCCTTGGCCGATCTTGGCGCAAGCATTAACCTGATGCCTTATTCAGTGTGGAGGAGACTTTCTCTTCCGGAACTCACTCCTACATGCATGACTTTAGAGCTTGCAGATCGTTCGATTTCTCGTCCTCTTGGCATTGCTGAGGACGTATTCGTGAAAGTAGGAAAGTTCCAATTCCCAGCTGACTTTGTGGTTGTCGATTTCGATGCTGACCCACGGGTTCCTCTAATTGTTGGACGAGGATTCCTGAGAACGGGTCGAGCTCTCATTGATGTATTTGAGCAAGAAATCACATTACGTGTGGGTAATGAAGCCATAACCTTTAACCTTGACCAAACTTCGAGGTACTCCTCAAATTATGATTCTGAATCGGTTAACCGAATAGATGTCATTGATGTTGCTGCAGAGGAGTACGCTCAAGAAGTTCTTGGTTATGTTCATAATTCTTCGGGTGGTGAATCCACTCCGTTTTCTCATCCTATAATTTCCGACTCTTCCCCTTCTCTCACTCCGTTTGAGGGAAGTGATTTTCTTTTGGAAGAAGTCGAAGCTTTTCTCAAAAGTGATTCAGTTCCAGATGGAATTGATAACAATGAGATTGATCTGGAGGGAGATCTTCTTCTCCTCGAGAAATTGTTAAATCAGGACAATTCTCCTCCCCTCCCTCCCATAGAACTTCATAATGAGGAAATCAAGTCAGTTGAGAAAACTGAAGAATTTCCCGAGGTCGAACTCAAGGAGTTACCTCCTCATCTCGAGTACGCATTTTTGGAGGGTGCTGATAAATTGCCCGTCATAATTGCTAAAGACTTGAGTGTGGAGGAAAAATCTGCTCTCATAAAGGTCTTGAAGTCACACAAGCAAGCAATTGCTTGGAAACTCTCCGACATCAAGGGTATTAACCCTGAATTTTGTACTCACAAGATTTTAATGGAGGATGACTTCAAACCGGCAGTCCAACATCAGAGAAGGGTGAATCCAAAAATTCATGAGGTTATCAAACAAGAGGTTTTAAAACTTCTTGATGCCGGATTGATTTATCCCATCTCGGATAGTCCTTGGGTTAGTCCCATCCACTGTGTTCCAAAAAAGGGTGGCATTACTGTTGTCACGAATGAAGATAACGAGTTGATTCCCACTCGGTTGGTTACTGGGTGGCGAGTCTGCATTGACTATCGCAAATTGAATGAAGCCACCCGTAAAGACCATTTTCCTCTACCCTT
>LBNU01020658.1:13891-51582 GCA_014162995.1 Artemisia annua | reverse complement strand
CCTGGTTTAGTAGCTTCATGGGAAGCTGTTAGGATAGTTAATGGTCCTTGGTTCATTGATCTTGGCTTGAATGCACACTGTGAGTTTTTATCATTTTTCTACACTTAACTGTATAATTGCTTATGGTTGCCTATATATGTGATTTTTATGCTTAGTTAGTGTACTTTAGTCAAATTGTAACATAAAATTAGGAGTTTGTTCATTGATATCCTTTGTGCCAACATTTCTTGTTTTGCCAGTCATTTTAGCATAATATTGGTTTTAGAGTATTAATAGTTATTACCTGTGGTTTTGTACTTAAGTTAGTTTATAACATCATAATATACCTGTGTGATTCAGTTTCTAAGGCTAACTCATTGGTTTGCATTAGAAATTACCAAAACAGTTTTCATAAGGTGTGTTTGGTTCAAGACTATTATCTGTATTTAAAGCTGTTTGTGTTGTTGTTTTCTATTGTAGCATGTCACATTAGCTATAATTAGTTATTTCAAGTCATTCAATTCAGTGTTTGTTTGTTACAAAGTCAATCTCATGTGTAATCTACTCTTATGAATCCACTGTTAGATGGTTAGGTCTTAGAATCACCCATTTCAGTTCATCAGTGGTAAAAGTAGCTTAATATAGTCTCATTGCACCTTGTTAAATCATTCTCAGTTAATTAGGTTAGATTAAATCTCATTTTAGTCAACTTTAGATAAAAACTCAAAAAGTCAAAAGTGGCAACCCTGCAGTTTTTGAATAAAATAGAGAATTTCATGTAGGCTTTATTACTTGGAATTGGAACTTGTGCTTTGGTGAAATTATTATTTGGTTGGTTGTGTTGCTATGTGATTTTTGCTAATTTTTGTTAAGCCCATATAACTGCTTATTTGGCCTTGGACTTTAGCTCTTTTTCTTTGAACCTCCCCTGCACACCAGTTTTGACAAAAGTTCATGGGGTCCTAGATTNGAGAAAAAAATTATGCAAAAACTTAAAAATAAATAAATAAATAAATAAAATAAACGGACATTAAATTAAAGAGAATCAAAAGACGATAGTTGTGTAATTTGCATAAAAGAGAGGGTTTTCTGCTTCAAAATGATATAAGTGGTAATTCACATTTAAAGTGAGAATAATCTTGTCATTTTACAAAAAAAATAAATAAATAAATAAATAAAAAATCTTAATTATAGTAATATGCTACAAAGTGGAGTTAAGTTGAAAGTAAATGTCATATCATATTTCAGTTTTGCGAATTTCCCTTTTCTTTTTTGCTAAAGATGGTGGGCTACTTTTTGCATTTGTGAATGGATCATCCTCACTTGTAGAGTTGTAGTAGTTGTCGGCCTATTGGTTTTCAAAATAATTCTTCAAAATCATTGAAATCGGTCTTCCAAAATCAACATGAAATATAGTCTTTACTCTCTACTACACCGAGTGACTTTCTGATTTATTGTTGTGGTTCACATCAATAATAAGATTGGAATTAGAACATACCGTCATTCTTTCAAAGACAGAGAAGTATGTACTTGTCCATGCACTGTAGAAATAGATCCACGTACTCTTGTTAAACAATCATTTACCATGACTTTAACCCACTGCATTTTGTTCTTTTTTCTCACATTCGTGTGTGCTTGTAACTCGAATCAGTCAAACCAAGCTTGGGCCCAAATGCAACTAGCTTTATCTAAAATTTCAAGTGGAACATTGTTTATACAAGAAGCTTATCTTATCTGTTTGGGCAAATTATTAAAAAAAAGTATATTTGTCACCTTTTCATCTTCTGGGTAGTGAACAATTTTTTTTTATTTTCAGGGTAATAAACTCGTCTTTTTTTCATCTTCAGGGTACTATGTGACTTGTTAACCGGAAGACACCCACCACCACTACCCAGAAGATGAATTTGTGGCAAGTATAATACTTTTTTTTTTATAATTTGCCCTACCCATCACCACCCATCTCGGGTACCTTCACGGGCTGGAAACATTCTATCACCACTCGTACCTCAACACAGCTCAAGACACCCCTCACAAAAACACTCTCTCTCTCTTCTCTCTCTTTCCTCTCTCCTCTCTCTTCCTCTCTCTCTCTCTCTCTCTGTTTTCTCTCTTTTGTTGATACGAGATATCAAGGTAGATGAAGTCTTTACTTTCGAGGTATTGGAGTTTAATAACGAATAAAAACTAATAAAAATTGTAACTAAATAATGTTTGATCATTGTTGTTGTGGGTATTTGTTGGTCGTGAAACAGGGGTGCCGTGAGTTTCAAACTCATGGCCAAAACAGGTTTTTGGTCCCTTGTCTTGTGCTATTATGTTGGTGATCGGAGAGGAATGATTCGTATGTATGTGAAATGTTGGGATGTTTCGGGTTGCAATTAAGGTGTTTGATGAAATGCCTGAAAGATATTTGTGGGGTGTGAATACATTATTTGTGGTATTACATGATGGGGAAGTAAATAACGGCTGCCCTGTTGTGGCCAGGTGCTGGGTGGTTTCAGGTAGAATAACCCCGGCGGCTGTGTGTGATGGTGGAGGTGGTTCCCAGTAGAAATGGACGCGCATCGTGATGGTGGTGGTGGTTTCCGGTAAGAAATACCAGCCGGCGAATGGTGGAGATATTGGTTTTTTTTATTTTATCATTATTTATTATTATTATTAGTTATTATTATTTTTTAATTTTATGGTTTATATAATGATTGAGGAAAGGAGGAAAGAGCAGAGGAAGGAGGAAGCTATGTCTGGGTGGTGGGATATCTTAGGCCGGAGGGCAGAGAGAATGTCATCTTGGGTAGGGGTGGTGTATAGTTCTTGTCCTAGGGAACCGTTTGTGAGTAAGGTGTGCAGGCATTGAGTACCCATGGGCTGAAGGAGATATATAGGCAAAAATGATCTGTAATAAAGTATAATAAAAAAATACGCCTGGAAAATGAAAATAAATTTTTAAATCTCTTGCACAAATTATTTTTCCTAGGGTTACCCAGAAGATGAAAATGACTGCGGCAATTAATGTCTTTTTTAATAATTTCGCCCTATCTAGAATTTAGCAGGCGTTTGTTTGTGAGGTTTGCTATCGTCTGACTTGATTAACAAGACTATTCGATATAAATTGATAAAAGGATGTATAGAATGAGCTTAAGCTTTTCTATTTTTACTCCACATATGGCTTGAAATGAAAGAAAAAGAAGAGAGAAGTAAGGAGACCTAAATATTAGTGCGTAGAAAACATTAGTTACCGCTATCAGCAGTTTATGGTGAGCGAGTGGTTTTTATTTTTTATATCTGTTTTTATATCGATGCAGAGATTATGACCTATAATTAAACAAAATAAAAAAGAATAGTTCTCTGTTGCAACAGAGATGCTTAGAATAATTTTTATCTATAAAGAAGTATGAATTGTAATTTGGCCACCAACTTTGTTTTGACTGCATTCGATGCTCTACCAATATTAATGCATCTATCTGATTCATGTGAGAACCAATCTAAGAGTATAAGCCAAAGGACGAGGAAGGTAAAGACAGAAGTCCAATTAATATTGTCGAAAATGCTCACATTCTCCTCAGGGTTTAGATTGATGTGTTAAGTGTCAGAATGTCAAAGATACGATGCGAATATTATACTCGAAAATGACCGGACTGGACTAAGAAGTACCAATCCTCCATGACATTTAGTATGTGAGCAAAGAAATGATAACGACCGGTAAAGCACGATTTTATATGATTATCCTATTCGCAAGTTATCAATGTGACATGTGGGGATAAACCACAAACCAAAGTGGAACGAAACTCCAATCGGTGTCAGTACACCGTGAAGTAAGAGATGGTAACTAAATAGTAGAACTGGTGTATCTGTGTGTGTGATGCCAATTCGCCACTTGAAGAATTATTTTGAAAACCACCAATGCAAATAAGCTGGGGTTAGCCAGAAACCATTGAGCGCTAGCATAGCTTATCACAAAGACGAGGAGAGAATAAATTACAATGCAAGGTACAAAAATGTATCTAGGCACCTTAGCCTCAGTCTTTTAGCAAATGAGAACAACACTAATGAGGGGAATTTCAGCAAAATAAACTTAGGAAATGAATGTTCCTATGTACCCCATTTTGACTGTATGAGTATCACAGGGTTTGAAATGATGGAGGATAAGCCACTTATCAAGATTTGTGATAAATGCCACAAGATATAAAAATGTTAACCTTTCTATGGAACTATAATTAATATTAATATAACGAATCCATCTTCTTGTTGTGTAGGCCATTAGATTTATTTGGCTCTGATAGGAAAGGGAGAAGCATAAGGTGTATATCCTTTAAAATGTTGAAATTTAAATAAACGTTGATGACGAAATCAACTGCTTTTGAAAACTGAGAATCTTTCCTCTATTCTATTTAATGAAGATATAAACCAGAAGCTAACCGAAGTCGACCCTAATCGTCATTCTTTGGTCGAAATTTTTTTCCATTTTCTCAGAATGATCAATGACAGTCAATTATTATATCATATTGTAACGAATACAGAAACGCCGACTATCTATCCTTCATATTTTGTAATGTTTCGATGTAGATCAATTCTTGTATCCTCCAATCCCAAAAGATCCCAGGAAACGGTTCCTGGTTGTAGATGCTAAAATTTATGAAAATCTAAGAATGTCTGAAAGAAACATATAGAATCAACTATAAATTTCTGGAGACCAAATAGATGGAATTACAATCTGAGTAACGATGAAAACGTATTCATTTATACAACTTGTTTAATTAATGCTGACTTAATACTTCATTCTTACATTCGGTATGAACACTTCAACATCAGATTTATCTTTATGTATGCATGCATAAGTTTAAATCTTATCAGGATGCCTATATTTATGATTTACCTTGGATTCTTCAAGTAAAACTGTATTAATTATTACCGTAGTACATGTGGCTTATCCAAGGTCCGGCAGTACGCTAGTTATTCTATACCAATATCAATCTATGCTGGTTAAATAACTTCAGTTCACTCTTCGATCCCTAGCTATATTATAATAAGGACGAAAAATAAACGGGACTCTGTAATGTCCCCATAAGATTTTAACACCCCGCACCTGCCCGTATGAAATAAACTACAAGGAGCGTTTTGGCCATTATTTAATTTACCACTCGTATCAAGGTTCATGACTTACATGCATTTGCAATAACGTTATAATCCTCTAATGCTCTATTACTAAACATATTAATGTTTCTCTTCCTCCCAAGTTTAGGTATTCATTTAATTGTAATCATACAATAAAATCCAAAGCTAATATCTTTATCTATTATAATTATGACAATTATAACAAATAGTAGTCAAACGAACTGTGGTACTATTATCGCGTCTATGAATCGACGCATTGTTGGTTTTCTATCTAGGGTCCGTAAGTGATTGTGTAATATAACGAGTACCAATATTCATTTCTTTATTGTTTTATAAGCTAATACAAATTATTATGCATGTTTAAAAGACTTTAATTATCTAATATCTATAAAGTTATGAACGTCGATCGGTTCATCTTATGGATCCAAAAACCGTATTGTATAAAACAGACATGCAAACTGAATTCAGGAATATCCAATGGAAACAGAGTGTACTAGAATTTCTAACATTTAGTTTACGAATTTAGAATACATTACATGCGTTAGTTGAGTTCGTCGTACTTCGAAACCTTTCTATTGTTCGGAGTTGCTTACTGTGATCCATTCCAACTCGAATCTAGTTAGTTGACCCCATTAATATCTGATGATGGGTTAATATAATCTTAGACCCATCCCTTCCATTTATATCTAAATCTTTCTATCAAGGAGATCCTTAAATTGTTACAAGATCAATATCAAAATTAATAATGCTTTTGTGTTTTATCAAACACTTATTTTCGATTTGTTATACTGATATTTTGTACTAGTTGTAGATGAGGTTCTTTCTCGATTTCCTCGAAGTTCAATCATTCTTTTCATTTGTTAAGATCAAGGATATTCTAACTGTCCCGTAATAATTTGTTCTTCTAATCATGCCTTATTGTCTAGTGATTAATAACAAACTTTTTGGTATAATAATCGGGTATGTTATAATGAACCATTTGTGGTTAAATTGAAAATTATTATTATTTTACAAAAGAGATCTACTAATAAGTGTTGATTGATAAAAATTTATTATCGATCTTGTAAATCAAGTAGCNNNGTACCCGAGTAATGGAAATAATGTAGAGATCAAGGAAATGGTGGTAGTGTGTTCGTGTTGGTGGCAGTGGTGTTCCGGTGACCTAAACACTTGGGATATATAAACTAAGGATTTACCGGTAGGACAAATTATAAAAAAAAAAAGTATTATACTTGCCACAAATTCATCTTCTGGGTAGTGGTGTAACTTGCTACCGGTTGAGTAAGTCACATAGTACCCTGAAGATGAAAAAAAGACGAGTTTATTACCCTGAAAATGAAAAAAATTTGTTCACTACCCAGAAGATGAAAATGTGGCAAGTATAATGTCTTTTTTAATAATTTGCCCTATCTGTTTAGCAGCTTTTTTTATTTCAGCTGATTGATTAAACTTTCGTAAATTTATTGATAGTTCTTCTATTTTAAGGCTTGAAATGAAAGAAAAAGAGGAAGAAGAGACAATTTATTTCGAACTTGTTACCGTATCAGCAGTTTATGTGAGCATTTTTTTTTTTTTTGAACGGCGGATATTATTAACAAAAAACTAGCAAGGAGCTAGAAATTTACAAAGGATAATTTAACCAATCGTTCCAATTAATGCATTTTTTCCCTCTAGAGTTAAGCCAAGAGAAAGAAAAAAGACGAATATTGTCGAAAATGTCACATTTCCTCATAGATTGAGAGCAGAATGTAACACAATTACGAAAGCGCCATAAGACCCAACAAGATGTAGCAAAAATAACGAAAGCACGATTCTTTGAATCCTTAGAAGCATGTCATGGAATAAACCAAGTGTCCCAGTCACCGTAAGAGAACAAAACGGGGATCTTTGAGCCACTCCAAATGCAAATAAGTGTCCAAACATGAGGCTGTAGCACACGAGAAGAAAACATGGTTCAAATACTCCACTTGCTCGTTACACATTGGGCACATAATAGATTGAATGTCTAGACCCCGAGAAGACAGGTTGAAATGATGAGGAAGCCTATCAAGAGATAAATGCCACATAAAAATGTTAACCTTTCTAGGAATTAATTTACACCACCTGGTAGGCGAGGCCATGGAAGGGAGCAAGTGATCATAAACGTGATGACGAATACTGCTAACTGAGAATTTCCATCATTTGAAAGATACCAGAAGCAAGAGTCGCTATCTTGGCTAATTTCCACCGAACCAATGACATCCAACATATGAACGAAATCAGAAAGCGACCTACCAGATAGGATAGATCTAGACCAATCCCAAGACCACGATCCGTTTGAGATGCGATCTTGAATGAGACAATCCTTATTGGACGCCAAGTGATACAACCTGATGAAACGATCTTACACTTGAATGGCTTAATCTTACACTTGTAAACATCAACATGATTACATGTATGCATGCCAAGTTTAAATCGCTTATCAGGATGCCTATAAAATTTGATTACCTTGGAAGTAAACTGTAAAAACCGTACATGTGGCTTATCCAGGTCGCAGACGCAGTCTATAATATCAATCTATGTGGATAACTTTCAGTTCACTCTTCGTCCCTAGCCAAGGACGAAAAATAAACGGAGACTCTGAATGTCCCCCATAAGATTACACCCGCACCTGCCGTATGAATAAACTACAAGAGCGTTTTTGCCATTATTCCACTCGTAAAGGTCATGATTACATGCATGCATACGTAATCCTCTAATGCTCTTACTAAACAAATGTTTCTCCCCAGTATTCATTGAATCATACAACTAAAACCAAAAGCAATATCTTTACTTATATTAGCAAATGTAGTCAACGATTGTTATTCGGCGGCTATGAATTGTTTATCTACTCCTATTAAGTTATATCATCCAATCATGTTTTATTGTTTTATAAGCAATACAAAATTATGTTAAACTTTAATTTAAACTGAATTGAACTCGATCGCACTTTGGACCAAACCTGTAAAACAGATAAACTGAATTGATACCAAACTATACAATGCAGTTTGTCATTCGCGTACTCGAATTTCTAGTTTGGATTCGGTACCACTTCAATCGAACTTGTACCAATATTGTGCTTATAAATAACTCTCCATTATCATAATCAGGTATTTAATTACTTATGAAAATTCTTCTCGATTATCAAGTCAAACTTACATTTGTAAAATACTGTATGTTAATGAAATTGATAAATTATTAAATTTACAAGACTACTAATAGTGTTGATTGAAATATACGTCATCAGTGACAAATTCACAACCAATATGCTAATCACACCTGCTTTCCAAACGTGTCATGTATTTAAGAGAAGAATCAGATCAATATTTGACACACACAAACATACTATAACTAAACAAACTTTCCACAATTAGCAACAAAGTACTCCCTCCGTCCCAAAATAAGTGTCCAGTTTGACTTTTCAGAGTCTAACTGGTTCAACTTTGACAGTATCTATTTTTGCGGGTGTTATATAATATTTGATGCAAAATGTATGAATAGATAAGGTTTTAAGTGTACTTTTCATTGGTATAAATTTTCATCAAGTATTATATACCATAAAAGAAATATTTAAGGTCAAAGTTGAACCAGTTTGACTTTGAAAAGTCAAACTGGACACTTATTTTGGGACGGAGGGAGTAATTTTGTTTCTAACCAAAACAGAAGCTTAAGGTGATGGAAGGAAGAAAAGTTACTGGTTGGGCTGCAAGGGACTCGTCAGGCGTCCTTTCTCCTTATTCTTACCATCTCAGGTATATTTCATGTAAACATATAAAATTATCTGCAAATTCTACACAGTTTGGTCAGCAGTCATTCAAATTGTGTCATGAAATATCCATATATTCAACCGCAAGTGGGTTCCAAATGTGCAGGAAAATAGGTTCAGAAGATGTATTGTTCAAGGTCTTGTACTGTGGTGTAGACCACACTGACCTCCATCAAATCAGGAATGAAATTCACTCCACTACATACCCATTGGTTCCAGGGTACGGCTCTTAGTATTATCACTTCACGCTAAAATAATTGTACAATGCATGTTATTCACTGTGTTCTTGCAGGCATGAAGTGGTAGGAAAAGTTGTAGAGGTCGGCTCAGAGGTGAAGAAATTCGGTGTTGGTGACATTGTGGGAGTTGGATGCATAGTAGGATCTTGTGGGGAATGTATATGTTGTAAAACCAACAAAGAACAATATTGCGCCAAAATGGTGTTCACTTACAATGCCATTTACAGTGACGGAAGCTTTACACAAGGAGGCTTCTCATCTGCCATGGTAGTCCATCAAAAGTGAGCAAAACAACACTCCCAAACTACACTTCATTTCATTTACAAGAAAGTCGAGTCAAAATAAAAGTCAAATCATTTACTTATTTTGCAGCTACGTAGTCAACATACCAGATAAGCTATCCCCTGAGCAGGCAGCGCCATTACTATGTGCAGGAGTGACGGCTTACAGCCCCTTAAAACAGTTTATCAACTCTGAAAAGCCAATTAAAGCAGGAATATTGGGTTTGGGTGGAGTAGGTCATTTGGGTGTTATAATTGCAAAAGCAATGGGTCATCATGTGACAGTGATTAGCTCTTCTAATAAGAAGAGAGAGGAGGCACTGACTGATTTGGGTGCTGATTGTTTCTTGGTGAGCTCAAATTCAAACGAAATGGAGAAATCAAGAAATAGCCTTGACTATATACTCGACACTGTACCAGTTACTCATCAATTACAAGATTGCCTAAACCTCCTTGGAGTCGAAGGAAAGATATTCGTTGTCGGAGCTGCTCCTGAGCCACTGCAATTCATTGCATCAGATTTAATTTTAGGTACGTGGCCTTTCACATACAAGTAGATATTCCAATCAAAATTTCCAAAAATTTGACTTCCGCTTTTGTAACAAATCCATATAATATTCAATTTATGCCTTGCAAGACTTGAAACTGACAACTGATGTGAAACTTACAGCAAAGAAAACAATAAGTGGGAGTTTCATTGGAAGCATTCAAGAAACACAGGAGATACTTGACTTTTGGGTGGAAAAAGATTTGAAGACGATGATAGAAGTAGTGAAGATGGATTATGTGAACAAAGCATTTGAGAGGATGGAAAAGAACGATGTGAGATACAGGTTTGTGCTCGATGTGGCTGGGAGCAATCTTGAGTAACAGTTTTCTCATGGAACATCGATTTTAAAGTTGTATCACTTCAATAAATTAAATGAACCTTAATGTTTATAGAATATTAATTGGAATGTCATCAAAAAGTTTAATAACATACCTAATTGTCAAAGTCTCAAACGAATTGTGATAGGCTTCTCATCCATGGATCAGCCTTCTGAGCTGCAAAAGATTATATGTTTACAAATCATGACAAAAAAATCTACCAAAAAGCAACCTTTAGGAAAATTACAAGGTTTAACAAACAAAAGTTACAGAATCACAATTGTGCTACAAATAATTGTACAACACTTTGGCTATTTGAACCTAGATCCGACTTTCGATTGTACAAAGGGTCGAACTAAATGTCACTATTTTTCAAGAGCCCACTCCAGAGAGAGGTTTCATAAGAATAACATTATGTTACAACAAAGTTGACATGACAGATTGTCAATATTAGTAGGGTTTCAACTACCATCTGCTACTAGTTAAATGTTGATAACAATTAATGTTACAACACAAGCTGGCGGATGAATAACTCTATTCCTGAGTCATTTTGCCCCTTGCTGCTGAACTGTCGGAAGCTTTTGAGCCATCATAAGATGAAATGAAGAAAGAACTTTGATTCTTCTGTAAAAACCTGCAAGAACATGATATAAATTGTAAAATTTAAAGCATATATGATATAAATATGAAGGCATATATTGTAAAAAAATTACTTCAGAAAGTCTAGAAATTTTTGCTGTAAACGCATTGCCAGATCCTCATCTATGTTCACGTATGGCAATAAATCGGGCAATTTAACTGCATAGACGAGAAACCACATCAAATGATTAGACAAAACAAGCAGCAAGGAACCACATTAACAAAAAAAATATATATATAATAATAATAATAATAATAATAATAATAATAATAATAATAATAATAATAATAAAATAAAAAAAATAAAAATAAAAAAAATACATAAATGGTCCATGCGGCTTGCTCAATAATAAAGAGTGAGGACTCAAAGATGACAACTAGAAATATGGTCTCACTGCTTGTTTCAAATATGGTCTATTGCCATTTACCTTAAAGGGACCAAAAGTGAATATAATTGAATACGCGGGGGACCAATTCCGTAATTTTACGCAAACCGCATGGACCATTTATGTAATTTACTCTAAGAAAAGCATACCAAAGAGGCGCAGAAGATGTTCAGCACCATATATGGTTGACGGAGAGACATTATCTGTGACAAAATCTTGAAATTGTTTACGTTCATTATTGTATAAAAGAATAACCGGTAAGGCTCTGTCAAAATAGCACCGCAAACCCTTCAATATCTCTCCGACTGCATCTGTCATCCTGTAATCATTGCAACAAAGTTGGAAAATATTTTTTGTACATACTAGATGCATATCATTAGTAGTTTTGACTTTTGATACAACTTTGTATGTTGGTGTCATATAATTCACCACTACAAATAATGTACAACTTTTAATCCCATTAATTCATGTGATTATCAAAGATCAGATCACCAATGAAATAGAACTATGTTCAACAAGCCCAGAACTTCAACTCAGATAATTTAGTGTTTTACACTATTACCAAGTAGTTCCTAACGGTATGATCAAAGCAACGCATTAAAAGGCACTCAGCAAGAATCCATGATTAAAAAGAATAACTAAAAGGTCATAATTACAGAGCTTTAGAATAAGTAAATTCAACTGAACTTACATGCCATCCTTCTTTGATCTGTATTCGAGGTACTTCGCCAGTATGTCATCAACATTTGGAGAACGAGGAAGTTTTACGAGCTGAAAATTAAGTTTAAACAAATCAAGTCTCTGGCCAACAGTATAAATAGAACAATACAGAGTCATACTTTCTATTCAAGATAACAAATCAAACTCAATTGTAATAGTTCAGTATCAAAGGAAAGAATTCAACGCATGTATCTAACTAACGTCTATCTGTATTTGGAAAGTTCACAAACGCAACAAAATATTTATGTATGGAAAGACTAGCTAGCTAGCACCTACCTTATCCTGTTGATTAATAAATTCCCAATCATCCACAAGTTGTTTTTTTAAAGCTGACGGGATTTGAATCTTCACAGGCTTTTCTACAGGTGGTGGATTCTCTTTCTGACACAAACAGACAATCAGCATATGTGTACAGTTATGAGATAGTTCAGAATTTGGAAACAAACATGTTATCCACGAAGATGGTACAATATCAAAGTTGTACACTATAACTTGCAATAAAAATTGTGCCTGATAAATGATATATTTGATTGTACCTCTATACTCGACTCACTCTTCCTCTTCTTCCCTTTTGCCCCTGAAGCAAAACATAAACAAAAACAGATACACAGTTAAAAACAACTAAGAAAATATCTCACTTGCAGATAATTTGCAGACGCAAATAAACTGAGAACCACAAAACAGAGAAAAATGGAACGATTACACTGTAAGTGTATTTAAGAGACAGCATCAGCATTTATAGAAGTTAGCATTCTGCTAGTTATAGTATCTTCTTTATAGACAACAGATAGTTGGTATATTGACCAAAATTGGAAGGAAATATAGCAACATAATCTATATACAATCCAATAATGGATCAACCGTAAAAGTTATACAGTAGAGTTCAAAGAATATACCGCTACTTTTGACATCCTCTTTTTCCACCTTTACATCTGAAAGGTTTAATAACACAAATTCTCATTGATTTTCATAGAACAGATAAACGTAGAGTGGACGGATGATAGAAAATAAGGATTTTACTAATGAGAATTTTACAAAATCTCATTGATATTCAATAACAAAAATTCGCATTGCATTTGACATAAGGATTTTACTATATTTCTAATATCTCAGAAGAACATTGTATAAAGCTTAACTCCAAAACCCTGGACAAGTTCACCACTTGTTTTGAAAAAGTTGATAACTGATGTTCAGATCTATACTAGCTTAGTTTAGAAGAATTTATGTAAGAAAATGAAAACATATTTCCTGATAAAAGAAAAAACATAAGTTAATATAATTTGTCAGGAAACATACCACTCGATATTTTTNTCTGTAATTTTACGCAAACCGCACGGACCATTTATGTAATTTACTCTAAGAAAAGCATACCAAAGAGGCGCAGAAGATGTTCAGCACCATATATGGTTGACGGAGAGACATTATCTGTGACAAAATCTTGAAATTGTTTACGTTCATTATTGTATAAAAGAATAACCGGTAAGGCTCTGTCAAAATAGCACCGCAAACCCTTCAATATCTCTCCGACTGCATCTGTCATCCTGTAATCATTTCAACAAAGTTGAAAAATATTTTTCTAGATGCATATCATTAGTAGTTTTGACTTTTGATACAACTTTGTATGTTGGTGTCATATAATTCACCACTACAAATAATGTACAACTTTTAATCCCATTAATTCATGTGATTATCAAAGATCAGATCACCAATGAAATAGAACTATGGTCAACAAGCCCAGAACTTCAACTCAGATAATTTAGTGTTTTACACTATTACCAAGTAGTTCCTAACGGTATGATCAAAAAAGAATAACTAAAAGCTCATAATTACAGAGCTTTAGAATAAGTAAATTCAACTGAACTTACATGCCATCCTTCTTTGATCTGTATTCGAGGTACTTCGCCAGTATGTCATCAACATTTGGAGAACGAGGAAGTTTTACGAGCTGAAAATTAAGTTTAAACAAATCAAGTCTCTGGCCAACAGTATAAATAGAACAATACAGAGTCATACTTTCTATTCAAGATAACAAATCAAACTCAATTGTAATAGTTTAGTATCAAAGGAAAGAATTCAACGCATGTATCTAACCAACGTCTATCTGTATTTGGAAAGTTCACAAACGCAACGAAATATTTATGTATGGAAAGACTAGCTAGCTAGCACCTACCTTATCCTGTTGATTAATAAATTCCCAATCATCCACAAGTTGTTTTTTTAAAGCTGACGGGATTTGAATCTTCACAGGCTTTTCTACAGGTGGTGGATTCTCTTTCTGACACAAACAGACAATCAGCATATGTGTACAGTTATGAGATAGTTCAGAATTTGGAAACGAACATGTTATCCACGGAAGATGGTACAATATCAAAGTTGTACACTATAATTTGCAATAAAAATTGTGGCCTGATAAATGATATATTTGATTGTACCTCTATACTCGACTCACTCTTCCTCTTCTTCCCTTTTGCCCCTGAAGCAAAACACAAACAAAAACAGATACACAGTTAAAAACAACTAAGAAAACATCTCACTTGCAGATAATTTGCAGAAGCAAATAAACTGAGAACCACAAAACAGAGAAAAATGGAACGATTACACTGTAAGTGTGTTTAAGAGACAGCATCCGCATTTATAGAAGTTAGCATTCTGCTAGTTATAGTATCTTCTTTATAGACAACAGATAGTTGGTATATTGACCAAAACTGGAAGGAAATATAGCAACATAATCTATACACAATCCAATAATGGATCAACCGTAAAAGTTATACAGTAGAGTTCAAAGAATATACCGCTACTTTTGACATCCTCTTTTTCCACCTTTACATCTGAAAGGTTTAATAACACAAATTCTCGTTGATATTCATAGAACAGATAAACGCAGAGTGGATGGATGATAGAAAATAAGGATTTTACTAATGAGAATTTTACAAAATCTCATTGATATTCAATAAAAAATATTCGCATTGCATTTGACATAAGGATTTTACTATATTTCTAATATCTCAGAAGAACATTGTATAAAGCTTAACTCCAAAACCCAGGACAAGTTCACCACTTGTTTTGAAAAAGTTGATAACTGATGTTCAGATCCATACTAGCTTAGTTTAGAAGAATTTATGTAAGAAAATGAAAACATATCTCCTGATAACAGAAAAAACATAAGTTAATATAACTTGTCAGGAAACATACCACTCGATACTTTTGGCTTCGTTTGACTTGAGCGTCCAGACTTTGGGTTCTTGTCCACACCTTGAGTTTTTTCGAGAATTTGCTGCTTCTCAATGTTCTCTTCAGTATACTTCATCAGACGGTCAACACCGACCCATTCATCCCAACTGTTATCAAGATGTTGGAACTTATTAACTATTTTTATACAACTTTCCAAACAATGATTACTGAATCATAAGAAGTCCCTTTCATTTGCAATATTCATATCACATGTGTAGTAATTATGTGGTCTGGCAGAACACCAAACCATTCAAGAGTCATGAATTATGATGTATGATTTGGCTAGCACCAACTTCATAAACCAAAACCAAACCAAATTTTATAGATACACACACACACACACAAATGGGCAGTATTAAACAAATCACGTTCAATCGTTATCCACCAGTTATCATTTCCATGCAAAAAAGAGAACAATTCTAATATGTGCAGCAAATGTCCAGATTGCAACCTATATTAAGTTACCCACTAATAAAACATTTATTCAACAAATAGGGGGGGAAAAGAAAAAGCAACATCACTTGTTTTTAATTCCAATAGCTGTTTGGGGGTTTTACGTCAATGCAACCCTAATAATATGGTGATATGAACCCAACTGTGACTTGTGCTAAATACAGGTTTAGCAAGGTGATCCCAAATTTCAGAGACAGGTTGGCGGTTCTTGCTATATTTCCTTTGTCATCCTCTTCATTATTTCCCTCAACTAATTCTAAAGAGTATCCTTCTATATGGCAGGGACCCAGATCTACACTTGGCAGCAACATGTACACGTTTTGACTATAATGCTTATTATTGGCGCCAAAATCACAGAACGCGATGCATCATGGCATAAGTTTAGTCTGTTGCACAGACTCATACAAATCTCAAAGCCATCAACAACAACTGGCTTTACAAATCTCAAAGCCATCAAGCATAAAGAAGTGATACAAGGAAGTTCCACCCCTCAAAAGTCTCAAGAAACCAACCAAAGCAAAGAAATAGTAATACTAGAATCTAAGATCCAGGCACCAAACACCATATAACATGGTACCCAAAACAAGCGATAATTTACTACCAAGACAAATAAGATTACACTTCAAATATAATGGTAGATGCCTAAATGATGCGTTTATGGTCTAGATGAAGAAAATGAAAATCTAACAGAAGATGCTAATACAATGGACAGAGTACAAAGAACATTGCCCATCCCCAACCTTTTCTCTTGTTCATAGAACAAGATAACACCAAGGAGGATAATTAACCACGTACAGTATCATCAAAGCCCCAAACTTAACTTTGGGTTGCATTTAACATTTCAATAAAAAAGGAAACCGTTTGCATTAAATCTTGATTTTATAAGAAAGTCTCGATTTTTTCTGCGCTGTAAAACGTAGATAATACTTGAAGACACAATTTCCGCATACAAATCTGTTATTTCCTAATTCACCTTTCCTGGCTCCATTAATAATTAATATTCACAAGCATATAGCATGCATAATCAATATCAATTCCACAAGAGTCTTTCAAAAATTCCAAGCATTTAGTGCTCTTGGTGCATACCATGCTAAAGATTATTTATTGTAAACCACTCCTTAGAATATCCACATTACTACACAGCTAATCATATCCTTTCATTTGCATAACAGACATCAATGTGGAAAAGCTATGAACCTAAAGACAGAATCAAAAAAAGGAGTGTGACTAAAAATACAGCCTAGGAACGAGGCCTCAATATAAAGGTTGTCATGTACAAGCAAAAGAACCGCAATTTGAACAAAAAAAAAGGAAGTAATAACTAGAATAATGGAAGGCCAGCTCTCTTTTGTACATGAGGGATGTCTATGTGCAACCCTTCTTTGCATTGTGTAAAAAAGTTTTTATGTGATTCTAAAGTAACATTACCAGTTGCACAAAGTTGAAGAATGAGCAAAGACATAGTTTAAACGCACTATTCAAGATATGATGCGTCATTTAACATTTAAAAAATTGTAAGGGTGATACCGTATGGACACGAAATCTTACTTTTTACTCCAACCCTGCAAAACATAATGAAAAATAGTTTATTACTTAAATGCTTTAAATGAGAAAACAACCACTTTATCATAATTCCTAAAGCTAAAATAAGAACATGTTACATCATTACAAAGTTGCAATTTAACAGCCCATGTAACATACTAACAAGATGTTTTGAGGGCAAGTATAGCAGAAAGGAAAAGGAAGTGTCAGACTTACAAGGTAATGGACGAAGTATTTCCACTCATTCTTACGTATCTCAGCCTTTTGAACCTTCAATATGGAAGAAGAAAAAAAACATTGAAATATCAGACTCAAAAGCACTTTGTATCATTCAACAGTAGTTATAAAGGACCTAAAGTAGGGAATACTATATACATGTCATGAGAAAAGTATTAGTGAAGTTATTAAAGCCGCTAACTAATACGCGACTAATGAGAGTTAACAGTTGTAATTGGCAAATGCAGTCAAGTCTGCAAACAGTTTAGCAATTTCGGCAATTGTCTAACAAGAAAAAGATAACCATTTCCTTCGTGTAAATATAGCGTCACATGAGCCCATATAGTATGAAACATCACCCTACAATCCAAATAACAACCAAACTTCTACTGGTTGTTATTTCTCTATCAGTCCGCTTTGCATATTTTGCTAATTTTCAAAAATAAGATTCTCATTAACCGCAAATACACCAAGTTTACCCATCACTAATACACACATCCCTAAGGTAGATAATCTTCAGTAACTTAAAAATATCTAAATCGGGAATCCTAGTATTCTCAAATTGTTAATTAAAGAGCGAACACAAGTACAAAACAAGCAACAAAAGTCAAACTAAAAAAAATTAATCTGGTAAGGAAACAATTCCTTCCAATGCCTTTTATGCATTTATAAGTTTGAAGCCCTAATAGTCTCATTTCACCCGTGTCAGATGAAACAAACTAAAACAACTCTAATTAATATACATCCAGTTCATCCAAAAGAAACAACTAATTCATTATTCATTCCGGTTTCCAAATTACAAGTCCTACTATTCAAGTTACGTTAATCCCTAAAAGTAATAACTTATATCATTGATTCATTTCCTATATTTGCATCACCGAACTTCAAGTCCTCGTATCAAATTTACTAACGCGATACAAGTCCTAGTATTTGATTTACAGTAATCATTAAAATCAATAACTTTTATCATTTCCTATTACGCATTACCAATCTTCAAGCCCTAGTATCCAATTTACATATGTCCAACTAAAAAAACGTAACGAAAACCTAATTAAACCTAATAAAACTACTCTCGTTACGTTTATAATATACTTTAACATTACTGAATTACAAGCACTAGTATTCAATTTCACTATTATAAATGTAAACAACATAAATGAAACCCTAACTAATCCAAATTCATCCAAATAACAAAAAATACAAAAAAAAAATCTTTCATAATTTCCCTCTATGTTTAATTAATAAAGCGTAAAAGAATTGAGATCCAAAACTTTTATAAAAATTGAAAGTATATAAAGTGTGTGTGAAATTAGAAGAGTGTGAAAGATAAAATGAACCTTGGCTTCGTAGATACGGGGGCCGTGATAAGCGAGAACTTTTTCACCGTCGGAGAAGATGTTGGAATTGGAATCAGGACGGCGGCGGTTTGCGGTGGTTTTGTCGCCGTCGGTTGTGGAATCGTCGCCCATTTTTTGTTGTTGTAAGAAGATGGATTTCGCCCGCCTCTTTTTTTGAGAGTGGTGTTTTGGGTTGTGTTTGCGTAATCTATAGTTTGAAAGGGAGTGTTTGGGGTTTATTTGTTTCGTTGTTTTTCTTTTTGAAATTATTTTTGTTTCGTTGTTTGATAAACTAGTTTTCAAGTGTGTTTGGTTGCTTTTTAAGTGGATGTTTATTTGCTCAAAAAAATAAATAAATAAAAATAAGTGTGTTTATTTTGCGGTTTAATTTGAAATAGTGTCAGTTAGGAATGGAAAAAATAAATAAAAATAAAATAAAATAAAATAAAACTTTGTATCTGATAGGGACCCGATTTTCAAATTTGATTTGACTGTGAAATTCCTGATTTAATAGGGATGAGGACGGGATGGGGAATCCTCGAATGGGGATGGAGATACATCAATCCGCTAACCCGAACCCGAACACAACCCCGACCTCTAGTGTGTAAATATATGAAGGTTATATGTATAGCCATCCACATTTACTTTAATACAACATTTACTTTTGTATGTATATTTTTATAAACATTAATATGCAATATATATATATATATATATATATATATATATATATATATATATATATATATATATATATATATATATATATATATATATGTGTGTGTGTGTGTGTGTGTGTGTGTGTGTGTGTGTGTGTGTGTGTGTGTGTGTGTGTGTGATACTTAAATGATCAGATAGCTTAAAAAGCATAAACTAGTAAACATCAATTATTATATATTAGTTAACCAATTTTTTTTCGAATACTCACATACTATGCACATTATTCTAATATTATATGTGTTGTCTCAATATCTATGATTTAAAGTTAGATTAACATTGTAATTAATTTAAGTATGAGTGATGTACGTTTCTTGAAACACTTTATGTGTCAAATTTTTTATATTTTCAATGAGTTTGTGTATTACTTCTTTTTATATAGTCTTGATAAGGATGGAAAATCCCCGAATCCACATTGGGGATGGGGATGAGGATGTAAAACTATTCCCCGATGGGGATGAGGGTGGGGATGGGGATGGAGAATGTGAAGCGGGGAAGGGAAATATGACCCTCCATATTTCCAGTCCAGTTGCTGTAAAAACCCGAAATTTTCCAAGTTATTAATTTCCTGTGAACCCGAAAGATTTATTTATGAATGTTATATTCAGTAGTTTTCACTCATGCTCATGTTTACACTTTAGCTTTCATTTAAAATTTGTAAAGTGATGACGAATATTTTCAAACGAATAATGTGCTGAACTCACATTCACTCTCACCAAAACCCGCACGTGCTCCGACACCATGATGGTATGGCATAAGTTTAACAAAATGAATACCGGGACTCAATAATTATCCTTGCACCCTCACTTTTATTTTAATACCTTTTTATTTATACCTTCCCTTTTCTTACACCAATACATACACAAAATAAATACATCTTTACTTAAAAACTAAAATAACAAACAATAAATAAACAATAAAAATAAAAGCAAAATAAATGAATAAAAGAGATAAACTACAAATCGTCCTTTGTGGGATAAGCAAACCGACCCCCACCCCTTTTCTTCCTCCTTAACGTTTTCTTCCTTCTCTCTCTCACATCTGTATAACCAAACCCTCACAAATCCACCCTCTCTCTCTCTAACAAAAACAATAAAAAGAAAAGAAAGGGATAAGATTCACCACTATTCGCTCCTCCTCTATCCCCACCAAACGTACGACCCAAACTGCCCTCTCTAGCTCTTTTCGATACCAACAAGGAAGACCAAGCGCAGATCCGTTTTGAGTGCTGCCCCTTGTCTTTCTTCACAGACGTGGTCACAACAAGCTCCAGGAGCCTTGTCTACACATGGGACTCAGCGAAAACAAATGGAGCGTGAAGGAAGTTACTCTTTTTGGCTAACCACTTCGATGTACCAAGAAAGACAATGGAATCAAAACCCCCTTGAATTAATTCTATAAAAACCAATCGGCCACAAGGAGTTCCACTCATCCACAAACTTTCACAACAAGATATTAATTGGTTTTGAGAGATTAGTTTCCAAGATTCGAAGGGGTGTGTGGAATACTTGTTGAAGTCGGATTTGGATTCAAGTTCTTCTTGTTGTTTTCGTCTCCTTTTCATTCGAACCGATCTCCTGTTTGTTGTAAGGATTTTGTTCTCTTGTTCTTGTTTCGTTCGGAAAATCAGTAACTATGTTGAATTTATGTTAGTTGGTTTTTGAATTATTTGTCTCGTTGGTTTTTGTTCTTTTATGAATTGATTTAGTAATTTTAATGGTAAATCATGTTGTTGAAATGTTGGTGTGGCAAAACTTAAAAGTTGGACTAGGAACCAGATTGCGAATAGGCTCAAAAGTTGAAAATGCTTAAGTCGTAGCTTATTCTTGATTTTATTCATTTGCGTCAAGCTTCGTGCCATTTCGAGTGGGTGTTGCTTTACTGTATCATCACAAACCCATTGAGGGTGTGGTTAGTATCGAACCTCCACTTGAGCCGGGTTGTACCCGATGGTCGATGAGCAAAGTTTGATTTGTGTTTGGTTGTGCTTGCGTTGTACCGAACCCAACAGCAGGGTGATGTTTGTTGTTGCTAAGAAACTAGATGGTTTTCTTTTTGGTTTGCTTTGTTTGTCCTGATTCTGCTTGTTTCTACGCGTATGGGTTGTTTTGTTAGATTCGACATTGTTAAAAACGTGGTTGTCTTGTAAAGCCCACTTTAACCTTACTCTCAAAATAAAAACAAAAACTGTTATAAGGGTGTGTTTGAATACAGTAAACGTACAAAGAGGTATTTAAAAATTGACTTAATAAATAAATAGGATGGGATAAATGTAAATCGGGGCTGTAGTGTGCATAGGTGTCGAGCCATCGCTTGCCCCTTTCGACTTATTACCACACGACTCAATTATCGACTCTTTCATTTCACTCGACCACGAATTCGCAATATAAGCTATAACGAGTTTTCGAAACTTCTTTATAAGCTAAGCTATATATACCTAACACATCAAACTATAAATTATCATACACTTAAAACTTGTAAGAGCTAGACCAAACTAAAATTATAAGTTGAATATACTTATAAGATCATTAATTTATATCGCCTATTTTAACTTATATAAGCTTAATGTGGTTATTCCAACTTTTAAAATTTACTTGAGCTTATTATTCAAACATATACATTTTTATTCAAACATATATACACATGTGTACACGGGTTATGCCCAGTTTCCATTAAAATTACATATACGCTCTCGATTTATTAATTAAACTAAAGAATGAAAGTAATTATTTTACATAAAATGTATTTTTATCAAATAACTATATATATATACTCTTCACCTTTTATTTCGACGGCATTTAATAATAATTCGTGATTATTTCTCGTCTTTGGTTCTCGGATACTTGTCTAACGAACACCTTCCGTCTCGAGTACTCTACACTCCTACGTGTACGTATGCACTTCCAATAGCCGATCCTTGCCAACATTTACAAAACTACTTAAACTTAAATGTTGCCACACAAATGACAATAACATAAATACTTTGAAACTTTTTAAACTTATTTACGTCTCATCGAGTCTTAAACTAGAATTGTGAACTAAATTATGCCATACTAATCTAGGTCACGCGTCGGAGCTATCACATACTATTTGATCCTATTTCATTTCAGACTACTACTACTAAGGTGAGTTCATAGTCCCACTTTTTACTATGTTTTTAAATCCCGTGGGGAGATACATGCTACTAAACTGAACACAAGTATTTTTCTGTATGCTATCCTNAAGTGATAGCCAATGTGTGCATTGAGCATCATAAGAAAAATCACACATTGCTAGATTCATCAAGTCTTTGTCACATCTTTAACGCACAAACAAGTTATCTTTAAACGTGATGAAGCCGTTTAAGATAAGAACACGCATCTAAGAAGCTCCACTTCACCTTCAAATAAGTGATAAATAATCGTCTTCGTAACCAATTATTCCAAATAAACCAAATACGAGCCTTTTAAAAACCTTTAAGAACCAAAACTTCTTCCTGTGTGTGTACCAAACAATCTTCTGTGTGTGTAAACCAAAATCAATCAAATTCATAGATACTTCCCCTTATTGCTCGTAAACCATGCATAGATATTGAACCATAAAACTCTTACATGTCTCCATAAATTATCCTGTAGCAGTACTTTGCAATGAGACACTCAACAGTACTTTCAAACGAACAGTAGTACTTTCAATATACGAGACCAGTACTTTGAAACAATGAGCGAGCAGTTCCTTCGAAAAGTATCAAGCAGTACTTTGCAATAAACAGTACGTTGGAGAGAGCAGTACGTTGAAAACTACGAGCAGTACTTTGGAATAGTGCCTTGAACATAGCTGTACTTTCAATCCGAGAACAGCAGTACTTTGCATTCAGCAAGCAGTACTTTGAAGACCTTAGCAGCAGTAATTTAATCCAAAAGCGAATAATAATCTCCTTAGTCCCACCATTGTTTAATAATACATTCAGCCAATAAAAACACCAATCATTATTCAATGAAATCGTTAGCAGCACATGAAAATCCACGACACACTATGTATTCAACATTAGTATCCTTCGACCAATCAGCAGCAGGTATATTGGACAAACAATGAAGTACCGTGTAGAATTAAATATACCATCGTCCCATGACCGAGATACTGAAAGCGACCAACCCTTAAACACTTGAGATCACGAGTTGAACCAAGTGCTCCTCCCAATATAATATTCATCACTTGCAAACAATATCATTATATCAATATAATATACTCCTCCCAACAAATTCGAGAAAGTGACAGATCATTCATAAACGACAAACCCTTTGTAAATTACCAACTCATAATTCGGATTATTAAATAGGTACTAGGTTAAGAATCAAGCTTTTGCATCGACCAATAAAAATAAAAGTACCATGATTGTCCCAATCCTTGCACACCACCGATTTAATTTTAGTTAAACCATGATGAAATCGACCAATTAGAATTCACGAACAATTAATGATGACGAAAATAATTATATGCAGCGTCAATATATGACAAACGAATTTAATTAGTTTACCATATTGAATTTTGTCGTTACAGATCTTGAGAAGGTCGATACCCAAAACACCGATTGTACCTTTCACAGCTGCATACTTCGACAACTTTTTCTGCATAATCACGACACCAATAAACACCTTGTAATCCCAGATATCACGAGCCCCTTGGCTCTGATACCAATTGATAAGATCGTTGTAGCTCTTAGACGAGGTCTAATATTATATCTAGGAACATAATAATGAAAGCGGAATATTCAATAAAGAATTAACATTATTATGAACAAGGTTTTACATTCATAATCTTTAACATTAACAGCCTCAATTCTACTTGATCAAGGTAGAACGACCTTGAGGCTAACTAACCAACTAAACAACTACTAACCCTAGGCGTTTATCTCCTACGCCTAGGTTACACACACACACCTTTAGTCGACTACATCTTGGAAGACTTACACATTAAAAACCTACGCCCTATGTCTCTTTATATAGAGAGATATTAGGGTTACAAAAGACTACGAATTGTATTAGGAAACAAATACTTTCCTAATCTTTATCTTCCATCTTTTTCTTTATCTTTTGTCACATTAAGTCCCTCATGTTTCATTCTTCTTGTTTTGTATCATCAAATCAATAAATATAATTCCCAACAAAGAAGTTTAGTCACTCGCCAGGTGAACGGAATTTAGTGAATAGATCTATTTGGGGTGACGTCCCCGTTTGAGCTAGCCGGATTGATAGTATTGTACTAGCCGGATTGATAGCCAAATGCACCACTTCGAATTAACTAGGAATATGGCAAACTCTACGACGAGGGCATTTACCACTGTCACAATTTTGATGTGGATTATTATATTATTACTACTTCCGATGTTAAGGTTTGCGTGTCATGAGACTTAGTGCAATATAGNCAACAGGTTATGCCACAGTTTCCATTAAACATTACATATACACTCCGTTTATTAATTAAACTAAGATGAAAGTAATTTATTTTACAATAAATGTATTTTTATCAAATAACTATATATATATCAGTATATCACTCTTCCACCTTTTTATATCCGACGACATTTAATAATAATTCGTGATTCATTTCTCGTCTTTGGTTGATCGGATACTTGTCCTAACGAAACACCTCCGTCTCGAGGTACTCCTACACTCCTGACCGTGTACGTATCGCACTTCCAATGCCGATCCTTGCAACCATTTACAAAAACTACTCTAAACTCTAAAATGTTGACACACAAATGACAATAACATAAATACCTTTGAAACTTTTTAAACTTATTTACGTCTCATCGAGTCTTAAACTAAATTGTGAACCTAAAATTCAGTGCCATAACTGAATCTAGGTCGACGCGTCGGAGCTATCACTACTATTTGATCCTATTTCCTTTCATTTCAGACTACTACTAACTAAGCGGTGAGTTCATAAGTCCCACTTTTTACTTATGTTTTTAAATCCCGTGGGGAGATACATGCTACTAAAACTGAACAGCAAGTATTTTTTCTGTATGCTTATCCTGATTGGATATTGCCTAAGTTACCACCCTGCCAAAAGACCTCTCATATCATGAACCATTAGTCACTTGCGAGTGAACGCGAATTTAGTGAATAGATCTATTTGGGGTTGACGTCCCCGTTTGAGCTAGCCGGATTGATAGTATTGTACTAGCCGGATTGATAGCCAAATGCACCACTTCGAATTAATAGGAATATGGCAAACTCTACGACGAGGGCATTTACCACTTCACATTTTGATGTGGATTATTATTTATTACTACTTCCGATGTTAAGGTTTGCGTGTCATGAGACTTAGTGCAATATAGTATAACGATGCTATTGATTTATTACTACTTGGCTTGTGTTTCAAACTATTATAAATTAAACGCTATGAATCACTCAACCCCGTGTTGACATTTTAGCATGTTTTATCTCAGGTAACTAAGAAGCATAATGGCACGGAGTGGACCAGGGCCCCTTTTGGATATCCCCCAAAACGTTATCATTCATTTTAAATTAAGACATTTTTATTATTAGACAATAACCATGTGAAACCGTTGTTGTTACTCTGATTTGATATTTGATGAATGATAACAAATTTTCTCAAACGTCTCTTTCGAGTCGTTTTCTATAATTATGTCTATGATTCTATGAAGTAATACCCCGAATAGACTTCCGCTGCTTTGTTACGTTTTCGGGTGTTACAGTTGCCATCCCTCAGTCGTTGGTATTTAACTTTTCGCAATATAGTATAACGATGCTATTGATTTATTACTACTTGGCTTGTGTTCAAACTATTATAAATTAAACGCTATGAATTCACTCAACCCCGTGTTGACATTTTAGCATGTTTTATCTCAGGTAACTAAGAAGCATAATGGCACGGAGTGGACCAGGGCCCCTTTTGGATATCACCCAAAACGTTATCATTCATTTTTAAATTAAGACATTTTTATTATGTAAGACTAAACCATGTGAAACCGTTGTTGTTACTCTGATTTGATATTTGATGAATGATAACAAATTTTCTCAAAACGTCTCTTTCGAGTCGGTTCTATAATTATGTCTATGATTCTATGAAGTAATACCCCGAATAGACTTCCGCTGCTTTGTTACGATTTTCGGGGTGTTACAGTTGCCATCCCTAGTGTTGGTATATAACTTTTCTAGTTACTTAAAGAGACTCAAACTTGAATAAAAACAAAAAGACGCTAAATTATCCTTTTTTTTAATCCATGCATCTCCACCTTTTAGTTAAAAAGTAGTTTAATACTCGTCAATCTTCATAAAATCTTTAAAGCAACCTACAAATTTCGTTATAGTGATGTATTTATTCTGGCATAAACCATTAGGATTCGTTTTAAAAGTCAATTTTTAATAGACCAAAAGGTTTAATGAAATCATAATGAAATGGGACAGACATAGAGAAGGCGGATATCTGTAACAACCCACAAAATCTCATCACTATCATTTCCATTACAAATACCTATAGTAGGTATTTCACAGGTAAATTTTTGCTTTTTATGTGCATTTATTACTTGCATAACTCTCTAGACCTGCCCACGTATCCACACAAGCCAAATAACTCAACACTCACATCTTATAAACCTTTGGTATGTCAAGCATAAGATCACAACAACACCACAATAAGTAAATTACCAATCTAACACACTAAACTTACCACAAAACCATAATAAACCCTAATTAAACCCTAATTAGACCTATGTGCTTATTAAACCCTATATGCTTAACTAAACTAGTTTGAAAGTGTCCAAGGCTTAAGTATGAATTACCTTAGGAACATTAGGATACCTTATTAGGCATTAGTACAACCCATTAGAGCTTAGGTACAAGTCCCTTAGGCACAAAACCATAACTAGGTTATAACTTCCCGAAAACTAGGTCAAACCTTCCCAAATCTTTCCCATAAGTTACCACCACTTAGTATAAGCCCCTTAGGACTTAGGATTAGTCACTAGACACTCTTAGGAACCTAATCTAGGCATAAAACCTTAAGCTAGACCTTAATGACTCACTAAACCAAATTAGGACTAAACTAAACCTAAACTTAACCCTAATCCTAAAACTAAGTACCCTAAGCACCTCAAACACCTCAAGCACCTCAAGCACCTAGCCTAGCACCTTAGTCATGCTTAGCACATGCCCTAGCACCTCTCAAGCTAGCACACAAAGAGGTGGATCACCACCTTGTCACCTTCTTGTGCCGCGGCTCCATAACCACCACAAACACCCCTAGACCGACCTATAGACCTCCATTTCACCACAATAGCTTAGAATAGTCAGCATATAGCTTGTATGAATCTCCTCCCCCCCCCTCGATACCTCCTCCTTCCGGTGCTTGCTCGCTACTCCAAACGTGCCCTATAAATAGCTTGTACCCCTCTCCATTTCAAAGGCACACCTCCTCTCTTCTTCACCTCAAAACATTCTGTAGTAGTAGTAGTAGTAGTAGTAGTAGTAGTATACGAGCTATAGTAGGCCTATGAGTCGAGCAAAGCAAGCCAAGGACCCTTGTCGAGTTGTTTTTCCATCGCTAAAACCCTGAACCTAGACATCCCCTCGTTAACCCTTCCCTAGTCAAGTAAGCCTTTCATTTTGATTTCTTTAGCATTAGATCAGTACTAGGATAGATATAGGTTGCCTTAGATCACCTAGGATCCCTTGCCTAAGCCTTGAACACTAGAACTACTTAGTTTTCTTTTTAAAACCCTAAATAGAGTCGAATACATGTTTATATTCCATAAGCCCTAAGATATTTTAGGTAACTTATATAAGCTAAAATTAGTTAAACATAAGCCAGGAAACCTTTTTGTTTCATAAAAATATAGTTTGCATGGAATTAGGACTAGTTTTGCAAAGTTTTCCATGCATAGGGGTATATATGGTAACTTTATGAAAATATTAAGTCTAGGGACTATTTTTGACATTTCTTAGAAGTTATAAGTATAAGGACCCTTTTTGCAAAGTTATAAAACCCTAGGATAAAAAGTAAAATAATTATAAACTAATAAGGACTAGTTTTGCAAAAGTTATATAAATGGTAAATATAGAAAACTTATAAGTCCAAGGGTCATTTCTGTCATTTTTCTAAAATATATAAGTATAGGGACTAATAGTGTTAAGTATAAATAGTTATAAGTATAAATAATATAAGTATTATAAGTATAGGGTAGATTTTGTAAATATGTTAAACTATAAGGGTATAAAGTAAAAATATTAAAGTTAGAAACATAACACAATACTAGGGAGCTTCATGTGAGGAGTACTATGTGGATATTTCGTTTTGACGAGTTTGTTGGGTTTACGATTTAAAGTGCCCGGACTCCTCAAACGATTATTGCATATACTTCTGAATTATGATGGCCCGAACGGTGTTATGTTATAACTAAACCCTAATAACAACATAACTCAATAGTAAGGAGCTTCATGTGAGGAGTATTAACTTCTAAATTATGATGGCCTGAACAGTATTATGTTGATAACATAGTACAATAGTGAGGAGCTTCATGTGAGGAGTCTTATACTTCTGAATTGTGATGGCCCGAACGGTGTTGTGTTATATCTAAAACCCTAAAACCCTAAGAATGATTACTTAAGAAACTTAAACTAAACAACTAAAGCTTGACATACATCTACAACTACAACAACATCAGGATACGTGAGTAAGGCAGTCTAGTTTCCGAGTCACTATTTGCATCAATTAGATTTTCCTAAGCCCAGGTGAGTTTTCGTAGCCTCACATCTTTTTAAACATTTCACCTAAATGCTTTACAAACCCTGTGAGGGAGATACTTACTACTTGCTTTACTTAAAACCGAATACAAGTCTTTTTCTTTAGTTGTTGCACGAGTAAACTAACTCCCACCACTACATAACTAAAATTCATGAATCTAATCGTTTGGGATATTTTACCCACGCGAACACGAATATAGTTGATAGCTATTGGAGTTTGACAACTCCCATTGGTATTAACATCTCTCTGGATGGTACCAATAAGTACTATATTTGAACCCACTGAAGGATTAACTTTGGCAAGTTATCCTTCCCATCCTCTCATGATTGGGTCTGCAGCCCCCATGACCCAGATTGTTAACATGTGGTTCATGAGGTTAGTGCAACACACCCCACTCTTGATAATTGTGCATGCATCACAATTATCACACACACACACAACATTTTCCCAGATGGGTGTAACAACGTAGCCCAGAGAACTTGTATTCACTAACACTTAAACCTATGATTCTCACTCAACACCTAGTGTTGACTTTTTAAGCATGTATCCTAGGTATATCACTATTACGGAGTTATGGCAGACGGAGGCACTGAACTCGGAGGATTTTCAAACCGGTTATCATTCAAACCTAATATAACACTTAGACTTTGGGACCTCATCAATAGTAAAAGTATATCTTTTACTATAAAAACTCTGATAATTAAATGAAGGATAACTAAATTTCTATAAACGTCTCTTTTCGAGTCGTTTTCTATTACTGTAACTGTGATTCAATCAAGTAATACCCCAACCCTAAATCCGCTACGAATCGTGAAAATGAGGGTGTTACAAATTGGTATCAGAGCATCAGTTGTAGAGAACAAGGTCAAAACCTAAACTACAACTACTTTTCCTAAACCCGAGAAAATCCTTAGTGCCCCTGCCATCCTCTGTAATCATACATGCTAAGGTTAGTATAGTAATTTCCTGCTTAACTGCTAAATGATTTACAGTATTTTTACTATTATATAGTTATGTCTACTCCCCGCTACTCTACCCCCGTCTCATCTAGTTTACATTCGGAGAAAATGATCTTCCCTCTCCGAATGTACTAGATTATTCCTCTAAAGCATACCTTCCCGATACCTTAGGAGACTTTAGGAATAGTTTAGAAACACCTTCACCCTTAGGATTTACATCTTTCATAGATAACCCACACTTAAAACACTTAAGAAATTTCTATGCTAAGGCATCACCTATAACTCCCCTAAACCCTGTTTTACATCCTCCATTCCCTACACCTAGATTAGAACCACATGGTTTCTTTCTCTCTAGAGAACCATGTATACCTAGAAACCTTATCCCTGCCTATACCCCTAGATATAACCCTAGGCAACCCTATACTTTAGCACCTAATCCTTACTTAGTAAATCCTCCCATTTCATCTTGGAAAGATGAATTTGGAGAAAACCCCACTAGGACAACATTAGAAAATCAGTAAAATCAATTACAGAAAATTTTAAATAACTTAGATGAAATTTTCCTTGACCTTCTTGAGAAGATAGAAAAAGGTCATGATAATAACTTAGGTAATCAACCTGACTATAGTAGTTTAAGAAATACCCTACAAGAAACCCGTTTTAAGGTACCTAAAATACAGAAAAACCAAATGAGACACCACCATAAAATAGCCTTTGCCCATTTTAGGATCTGTACTTTAGAAAAGATGATTGATGATGATGAGGAAAATCATCAATCAAACTTAGAAAACGTAAACTCTTAGAATTTGGAAAACCTTAGAAACCCCTAAGTAATATGCCTTAGATAATCTTAGAAGTTATGCCTTAGAATAGTTAGTGCCTATAGGATATGTAAAATAGGAAATCCATAAAATAAGTTAGGTTTTAGAAACTACCTAGTGCCCCTCAATTAGGATAATTTAGATAAACTAGATTTAGGTATGCCTCTCCTCACCTTAGGTCTTCCCTAACCCTATAGTAACCCTAGGAGTATAGACTTACCCCATAAAATATGACAAGTTAGGTATTTGTTATAACCTACCCCGAACCCTTACCTTTAGGAATTTAGGATAAACCACCCCGATGCCTTAGATTCATAGAGTCTCAAAACTGTTTTAAACTCCCCTCGTACTTCCTCCCTTCCTAAAACCCAATCCTTTCAAACACTTCTCCTATCAATGGTGAGAATTCTTATTCTACACCATAGAGATCTGAATTCTTTCTCCTCTGATCTCCAAATCCCCACTACTTCCTTAGCTTTCTTATGCTATCTTTCCCCTAGTTAGAGAATCTACCCCTAACTATCCCGTATGCAAATATATGATAGTCATATATGAGCATATTCCTATCCTTCCCTCTTTACTTCCTTAGATTACTATGATTCCTGATGTACTTTTTGTTAGTGCAAGTTTTAAAATTTATAAACACGAATTATCCGTTTAGTAATTTAGCACATACGAGCAAGTATACTCGTTCGATGTAGTAAAGGTGGGTAAGTCGAGATCGTCCCAAGGGATTTGTAGGTTTTGTAGTAAAAATTTTTTGTTGAACAAAGGGTGTCAATCCTTGTTTATATGAATATTAATTTTAAGAGAAATCAAATAAGTACTAAACATATACTTGTGTATAATTCCTTGATTGGTCATAAGGAGTATTGTGGCAATTTTGGATATAAAGTTTGGTGTAAAACTTGTTATGATGCGCAACTAAAAATGAGTAGTTATACAATCTATGATGTATGTCATGTTTTTACTACTACTAAGAATTCAATCAACTAAATGACTCCTTTCGGACATATCTAGATAGTATGACAATTCTATAATCACATGGTTGTTTAGAAAATCAATTCTTTTCTTATGAATTCCTACGAATCCTTTCGGTCCTTTTTCGTGATGAAATCTTCTCAAAAATCCATTTTAATAAGTAAATAAGATGGGTGTCAAGCATCATATTCCATACTAATTCGTGCACTAATGTTTTGGAATAAAAACAAGTTGAAAATCCTTTCGGACCTATTTTCCCAAAGATTGTTTTTACCAACAAATTAAGCAAGATTAGATGTTACTTCAACAAACTCATAAAATAGATATGTTTTCATGCATCACCTTTTTAGTAAAAGAATACTCCATAACCAATCACATCATACACACAAGTATATCACAAATTACTCCATAGCAATCATATTAAAACACAAGTAGATAATAAAACTTTCATTAAACGTAAAGTAACAATTGTTCATTATAAGAATCAAGGTGTACCTAGCTTGAGAATTACAATGACAAGAAACACGTGGAACTATAGCAACCACACTCTAGATAAACTATTCACCAATGTAAGTGAACAATTCCCAACTCGAACCAAAGATTGAGACTTGAACTCAACTCTTTCTGGACTTTTTTCAACACTTAGTAACTAATAATATGAACTAGTAACTATTAGGAGTAACAATAAGATAGATAATTGGTGGTACATGTAATCTAGAGACTAAGTACTCATTATATAGCCTCATAACTCTTCTCCTTCAAGTAAAAACGTCCCTTCTTAGTTAATAACCAGCAATGATCAGCCACAAATGATTATGGGGAGTAAATACACCCATAAATGCATTTTTGTAACAGCAATCACCAACCATCCGATCGGTTTGTAGAAAATTGATTTTTCTCCAATTTTTTCACCACTAGACTTGCTATATCCAAGCACTAGTTCTTGTCTTTTCAAAAACTTATGTTTTGTATGTATATATCCCAAACACACTTGGTCTACCAAACATTGGTCATTATTTCTACTTCTAAACTTAAAAATTTAAAAACATAACTTAACTCATAATAACTAGCAAACAATCATACTAAAATAAAATAGAAATATAGAATGATAGAACTATAGAATGATAAAACTATATCAAACATAAAATGCATGAAACCTAAAAAACATAAAATAAAATGCATGAAATTGAAAATGTGAAACAAACTAATAGCACAAGAGGTGCTTTATTCTTGCAATCCTTCTCCTTCATCCATAGAAATATTCGTTTCTAAGAATGTCTTCTCCACGATATTTGTTCGAAAGCTTCCTAGTAGTCTTTTGTGTTTTGAAACTTCTTGCAAAGTTCCTTCCGCTAGGACATGTGATGTCAAATTTGCAATGCCAATCACGATCTCCGTCTTCTCGTTTGTAAACGCTAGGACCATCGGTAAAGATCCAAGAAAATCTGTCAATTTATTAAACACAAAGATGTTTTTAAATGGATTAAAATAAGCCTCCATTGCTAGAGCCCTCTCTATTTCGTCCTCTATGTCAAAGAAACTAGGTGTGCATGGCCCAAATTTAGGCCTCCCTTCTTTATCTCTTCCTACTTCAAAACAACCAAGGTAATCCTCCTCTTGGTCTTCATCATAGTCATCCACATTACTACCCCCTCTAGGCTTTGGGTAGTAAGTATTCTTTAAAATTCCATCATCAATGGTCATAGTTCCTTTCCCCATATCTATCACCGCACCACACGTTCTTAAGAATGGTATACCTAACAACAAAGGTAGTCTTTATCAACCGCAACGTCTAACACTAGAAATTCCGCCAAGAACGCTTGGTATCCTATTTGCATTCTAACATTCCTTACCTCCCCCATTGCTTTTGCTTTCGAATTATCCGCCATGGTGAGTTTAGAATTGTTGGGTTGAGGGTCTCTCAATCCTAACTTTTGATAAAATGGGTAAGGCATTATACTCACACTCGAGCCCGTGTCGGCTAGTGCATACAATGGAGTTGTCCCATTAATTTTCACCGGTAAGACAAAGTTTCCGGGATCATTCATCTTCTTAGGGAGCCCGTTCTCCATTATCCTTCTCTCCTCTACCTCATCAAAACTATTATTCTCCAACTTTGATTTTGCCAACATAACTCCATCTAGCTTCTTCCTATAAACCATGTAATCTCTTAGTACCTCGATGACCGGTTTGTTCTCCATCAACTCACTTATTTTTGCTTCAAGGTTTTCTAAAATAGCTTGCTTTTGTTCTTTGGTCAAGGGTTTGGTATTTTGTGGTGAATTTGGTGGATTGTTGGATGATGATGATGATGATTTGTTTTCCTTTGGGGTGGAGGGTTGGGTTAATTTGTTTAATGGGGTTTTGTTTCGGTTAGCTTTTCCCATCTTGCAAACTTCATCCCTTCCTTCCTTAAGCGTTACCATTCCTTCACAAACATCAACTAGCATTTCATTAACATCCTTCCCTTCTTCCAAATCACTAATATTGATCCGTAACTCCCCTAGTGCGAAATCAATTGTGCACTTGGTAGTTAAAAGAAAATTTCTACCAAAGACGACCTCCGGTTCATCGGCATTAGTGTAGTCCAAGACCACAAAATTACATTTGAAAATATGACCATGAATATTCACTTTTACTTCTCTCACTTCCTTCCTTCCATAGCTTCCATAATCAAGCCTAATAAAGCCAAGCTTGTTAAGCATCTCCTCCGAAATGTAGTTATCTCCATACTCCATGTTCAACTCCGCATCCCACGCTTTAACTCCTTCCACCGCACAAGGTGTAGCATACCTCATGTGTGGAGCATCGAACTCCTTAGGTGGTGCTCTAGTAAAAACAACAACCTTTCTTTCCTTCTCCTTCTTTGGATAACACATTTCATGTGGTAAATAAGAAACATTATCACCAATAACCTCTCCTTCTTCCAAATCACTCTTAGCCTTCTCTAACATACTCTCTAACTTTTCCAAGGAATCACCGGAATCCTTGAACATGTCTTCCAAATCTTTCAAGTACGCCGAAATCTGACTTAAACTCTCCATTTCACCTAAGCAATTACTAACTATAACATAACCATCAAAAAACATCCAAACCATTAGCATGAGGGTTAGTTGAAAGCAAATAATCCTTAATATGAAACAAGAATAAGTATATTAACAAACTAAAACACTAAGAATTAAAAATAAACTAAAAACTAAAATTGTAAAAATTTTTACCGAGAGTTCCAGCCGATCGGATGGACATCCATCCGAATCGGTTGGCTCAATTACCTCCTCCAACCGATCGGTTGGAACCCGCAACCGAATCGGTTGGAGCTTCTGAGACAAAAAAAAACTTTTTTTTTATGTTAACTAATAAAACGACCTTATCTTATTAAAGCAGTAATTATAATATTAAAAACATTAACTAAAGAACTATTTAACTTCTAAAACATTAATTATAATTAAAACTACTAAAAATCATTAAAACTACTTAATTACTATCTATCATTACTAACCATTAATACTATTAAACATATAATCATTAAAACTAAACAACTAAAAACAGAAAAACAATAATTAAACTAAAAAACAAAATTGCTAAAAATTTACCGTGGCTTCCAACCGATCGGATGGAAATCCATCCGAATCGGTTGGTAAAACCAACCTTTTATTTTTTTTTATTTTTTTTTTTTTTACTTTTTACTCTAAAAATTCAAGAAACTAATCAAATGACAACAATTATTTACTAAAAACTGAGAAACTAATCAAATCCCCGGCAGCGGCGCCAAAAACTTGATGTGCTTTTTGTTAGTGCAAGTTTTAAAATTTATAAACACGAATTATCCGTTTAGTAATTTAGCACATACGAGCAAGTATACTCGTTCGATGTAGTAAAGGTGGGTAAGTCGAGATCGTCCCAAGGGATTTGTAGGTTTTGTAGTAAAAATTGTTTGTAGAACAAAGGGTGTCAATCCTTGTTTATATGAATATTAATTTTAAGAGAAATCAAATAAGTACTAAACATATACTTGTGTATAATTCCTTGATTGGTCATAAGGAGTATTGTGGCAATTTTGGATATAAAGTTTGGTGTAAAACTTGTTATGATGCGCAACTAAAAATGAGTAGTTATACAATCTATGATGTATGTCATGTTTTTACTACTACTAAGAATTCAATCAACTAAATGACTCCTTTCGGACATATCTAGATAGTATGACAATTCTATAATCACATGGTTGTTTAGAAAATCAATTCTTTTCTTATGAATTCCTACGAATCCTTTCGGTCCTTTTTCGTGATGAAATCTTCTCAAAAATCCATTTTAATAAGTAAATAAGATGGGTGTCAAGCATCATATTCCATACTAATTCGTGCACTAATGTTTTGGAATAAAAACAAGTTGAAAATCCTTTCGGACCTATTTTCCCAAAGATTGTTTTTACCAACAAATTAAGCAAGATTAGATGTTACTTCAACAAACTCATAAAATAGATATGTTTTCATGCATCACCTTTTTAGTAAAAGAATACTCCATAACCAATCACATCATACACACAAGTATATCACAAATTACTCCATAGCAATCATATTAAAACACAAGTAGATAATAAAACTTTCATTAAACGTAAAGTAACAATTGTTCATTATAAGAATCAAGGTGTACCTAGCTTGAGAATTACAATGACAAGAAACACGTGGAACTATAGCAACCACACTCTAGATAAACTATTCACCAATGTAAGTGAACAATTCCCAACTCGAACCAAAGATTGAGACTTGAACTCAACTCTTTCTGGACTTTTTTCAACACTTAGTAACTAATAATATGAACTAGTAACTATTAGGTGTAACAATAAGATAGATAATTGGTGGTACATGTAATCTAGAGCCTAAGTACTCATTATATAGCCTCATAACTCTTCTCCTTCAAGTAAAAACGTCCCTTCTTAGTTAATAACCAGCAATGATCAGCCACAAATGATTATGGGGAGTAAATACACCCATAAATGCATTTTTGTAACAGCAGTCACCAACCATCCGATCGGTTTGAGTTCCATCCGATCGGATGGTGGTTTAAGGTCAGATCCAGCCGAATCGGTTGCGGGTTGCATCCGATCGGCTGGATGCCTCCTGAAATAGTTTTCTTTGACTTTTCTTTGTCGTTTCTCTTCGCATGTGTTTTCTTTCTTCGTGGCACGTCTTTGTTCATTAGAACTTGATATTTCCTTGATAAATATGTATAGTAAGCTTGTCTTTATCAAATCCTTTTGCCCATGCGTCGAATTCTTCCTTCTCTTTTCTCTCGAAATTCTCCAAACGTGCATGATCACTTCATTTCTTCATTTTAATCACTTTTTCATGCTTTTGGCTATATTTGCATGTATAAACACTTTTCCACGATTAAGTAACAAATATATACAAATATGTCCAATTTCCATACGAAAAAACAACAATAACGCTTTCAAAAATATGTTAACTTTGAGCGTTATCAATTCCCGAGTTAGTTTTCCCCTCCCCTCTTAGTAAAACCCGAACCATACTCTTTAGGATTCCCATGCTTTAGATTAGAAATGAATTTAGGATATCCCTAGAAAACATAAAATACCTTAGATCATTAAGATAGGTTATCTAAGAAACCCTTGAGGAAATAGAAAAATAAGATTAGAAATCTTTTAGGTTATATAGGTTAGAAA
>LBNU01020658.1:0-13881 GCA_014162995.1 Artemisia annua | reverse complement strand
ACCTTCCTATTTCATCCCTTGCCTTCCTTCCTTCCTCTTCACTCTTTCCTATAAAATCCACCCTTCCACTTTCATCCATCCTTTCACCCCTTTCCATCTTTTCGTTCCTCCGTCATTTTTCACTCTATTTTTCCTACTCTATATTCTCTCCCTACCCCGTCCTACAATGTTCTAAGAATTAGAAATTGTATTTCTCGTCATATCGCAAGATTCTATTAGTTAGATCTTGTAAGAATATCTATGCCGAACTTTAATCCTCATTATTTTCGACTATGGTATTATACTATCTCGCTTTGCAAAAGTTGCAGGAATGAGATAACGTCTGTTACACTAGTCATAACATGGTATAGCTACCAGGTAATTAGTTGCTCAACAGAGAGGTTGTAGAACTAGCTACCATGACTAGAATTCGTTTCTACCGAGGCTAGAACTTGTATCTACCATGGCTTGAATTTGTCTCCACCATGGCATGAACTTATTTCCACCATGACTAGAACTTGTCTCCAAAACATTCTTAGACCACATTTCCTTAAATGTGGACTACTTTTCCATTTTCCGCTGATACTACTTAAGGATGATTTATGATGACTATTCTATTAAAATGAATTTGGACGCTCTTTCATTTTAAGAAGAAAGTTATAAATCGAATGGATCATGAATTTATAAGCTCTTGCTTACAAGAATTGGGACGCCTTTACTTGTGAGTAATGAGATATAAAAAAATGAGACCAAGTATCTGGCACATGTACAAACAATTCCTACTCCATTTGTACAACTCATTTCCTTCCTCTTATCCTTCTCGACTCATTCTTTCCCCTACTCCTACGTTCATCGAAATCTCAGGACGAGATTTCTTCTAAGGAAGTAAAACTGTAACAACCCACAAAATATCATCACTATCATTCCCATTACAAATACCTATAGTAGGTATTTCACAGGTAAATTTTTGCTTTTTATGTGCATTTATTACTTGCATGACTCTCTAGACCTGCCCACGTATCCACACAAGCCAAATAACTCAACACTCACATCTTATAAACCCCTGGTATGTCAAGCATAAGATCACAACAACACTACAATAAGTAAATTACCAATGTAACATACTAAACTTACCACAAAACCATAATAAACCCTAATTAAACCCTAATTAGACCTATGTGCTTATTAAACCCTATATGCTTAACTAAACTAGTTTGAAAGTGTCCAAGGCTTAAGTATGAATTACCTTAGGAACATTAGGATACCTTAGGACCCTTAGGCACAAAACCATAACTAGGTTATAACTTCCCGAAAACTAGGTCAAACCTTCCCAAATCTTTCCCATAAGTTAGCACCACTTAGTATAAGCCCTTTAGGACTTAGGATTAGTCACTAGATACTCTTAGAAACCTAATCTAGGCACTAAACCCTAATCTAGACCTTAATCACTCACTAAATCAAATTAGGACTAAACCAAACCTAAACATAACCCGAATCCTAAAACTAAATACCCTAAGCACCTCAAACACCTCAAGCACCTAGCCTAGCACCTTATTCATACTTAGCACACACCCTAGAACCTCTCAAGCTAGCACACAAGGAGGTAGATCAGCACCTTGTCACCTTCTTGTGTCGCGGCTCCATAACCACCACAAACACCCCTAGACCGACCTATAGACCTCCATGTCACCATCATAGCTTAGAATAGTAAGCATATAGCTTGCATGAATCACCTCCCCCCTCGACACCTCCTCCTTCCCTTGCTTGCTTGCTACTCCAAACGTGCCCTATAAATAGCTCGTACCCCTCTCCATTTCAAAGGCACACCTCCTCTCTTCTTCACCTCAAAAAATTTTGTAGAAATAGTAGTATACGAGCTATAGTAGGCCTAGGAGTCGAGCAAAACAAGCCAAGGACCCTTGTCGAGTTGTTTTTCCATCGCTAAAACCTTAAACCTAGACATACCCCTCGTTAACCCTTCCCTAGTCATGTAAACATTTCATTTTGATTTCTTTAGATTTAGATCAGTACTAGGATAGATATAGGTTGCCTTGAATCACCTAGGATCCCTTGCCTAAGCCTTGAACACTAGAACTAGTTAGTTTTCTTTTTAAAACCCTAAATAGAGTCGAATACATGTTTATATGCTTTAAGCCCTTTCCATATGCCCTAAGCTAGTTTAGAAAACTTAGATAAGCTAAAATTAGTTAAACATAAGCTAGAAAACCTTTTTGTTTCATAAAAATATAGTTTGCATGGAATTAGGACTAGTTTTGCAAAGTTTTCCATGCATAGGGGTATATATTGTAACTTTATGAAAATATTAAATCTAGGGACTATTTTTGAAATTTCTTAGAAGTTATAAGTATAAGGACCCTTTTTGCAAAGTTATAAAACCCTAGGATAAAAAGTAAAATAATTATAAACTAATAAGGACTAGTTTTGCAAAAGTTATAAAGTTAAGGGTATAAATGGTAAATATAGAAAACTTATAAGTGCAAGGGTCATTTCTGTCATTTTTCTAAAATATATAAGTAAAGGGACTAATAGTGTTAAGTATAAATAGTTATAAGTATAATTAATACAAGTATAGGGTAGATTTTGTAAATATGTTAAACTATAAGGGTATAAAGTTAAAATACTAAAGTTAGAAACATAACACAATACTAGAGAGCTTCATGTAAGGATTACTATGTGGATATTTCGTTTTGACGAGTTTGTTGGGTTTACGATTTAAAGTGCCTTGACTCATCAAACGATTATTGCATAGAGGTAATTAAGTACTAATCTAGTACAAAATCTTTTTTTTGGTCCTCACCATGGTCACTTTTTAACTAAATTCCCTAAATGGTCATGCGCGACTACTCAACTCCGCAACCTCTCTCAAATTGCGACATGTGTCCTTTTGCTGGGCCCCACATCAACTTCCACATATACTCAACCGCCGGCTACTCAACCGACGGCTACTCAACCAAACAGCTGAAATGACCGGTCATCTTTATTGGGAAGGTAAAAAAAGTTACTTTTTTTATTTTTTTTCTTTGATTTGATTTGGTACTTTTGTTTTTTATTATTATGTTTATATATTTTGATTCAAAAAAACACATATACAAGTTCCAGTAATTACACTATCAGTTTCTGAATTTTTTTTGATTCCGTTATGATTCCGGTACGTATTTTTTTCCGATTGACAATATCAGTTCATGCTTAAATTTTCCGATTGACGCTTAAGTTAATGCTTAATTTATTCCCGTTTTTGTTTTCCGATTGGTGCTTATAAATTTGTTATATAGATCTGTCAAATCCAATTGTTTTATATTGCGCTTAGGCTTATTGTGTTTTTTTGAATCCAGATTATTCTTGTCTGAAATATTTTGTGCTTCTTAAATGGGTTTGCTTTTAGGATTTAAACTTAGGATTTGAGCTAGTATAAAAATCCCTTGAGGTACTTAGTGTACTGCCTTTATAGCCTAATCTGCACATGTTAGTTCTTGAGGTACTTAGCTTGATCTCACTGTCCCATTAGTTTTTATAGTAGTTAAGCAATATAGTTTGACCATTAAGTTAGCTTATATAAGCCCAAATCTGCATAAGTTAGTGTAAACCATCAAATTAAGGGGTATTTGGATTAAATAGGTTCTGAGTGCTTATGCTGATTTGTGCCTGTCTTGTCTGCATCTTTAGATTACTTTAGCTATAAACAAGTTAGAATAGGCATAAAATACATAGGTCCTTCAACAAAAAAGTCAAAATCAAGAATCTTGGCCAATTTCTATATACATTCAAGTACTGTTGCTACTGCACTCTTTGAATTAGGTAGAGAATTAGCTAATTTAGCTTAATCCAGGTTTAAACTATCTTAATTTATCCTTGATAATCAGTAGTAATCATTAGAAACTTATAAAAGTCAAAGTTCAAGTGCATGAAAAAAGTCAAAATTTTCAGCATAAGTGTCCTAAACATGGTCTGATCTAGGGTCTTTTTAAGGTAGCAATAGGTCATTAATTTTAGGGCTTTTTGTTTTTCTAGGTAGCCAGTAGTACCAACTTCCATTTGCCCCCTTAACCTTCCTGTAATCAGCTTATTTAGGTGCTTATAAATAAGCTAGAAGTAGGGTACTTAGGCTGTAATGTGAAAATTGATTCATATGTTATTGTTGCTTATTTTGGTCTTGATTTGTTTTTTTAATTTAGGAATATCATGCGAGGATCCACGTTAGAAGCAAACTCAGTTATTTTCCGTTAATCAAAGACAGACTAGGTTTGGACCGTTGTGTATTGTTTAGGTCTACATGTTTCGGGCCGTGGCTTGATTTGACTTATGTTGACAATGAGGAGGATCTTATCCATTACATGCTTCAGAAGCAAGTCTTCTCTCTTAATGAACATTATGATTTGCCACTCATATATGATGTTAATGAACATTTGCTTCACTTTGGTCGTCGTGAATTTTGCCTCATAACTGGATTTAAGTTTGGGATTGTCAGTTTCCGTAAGTTTAGGGAGGGTGATATCAGTTTTCGTGACCGAGTATTTCCGGAGAAGATAGGGCGGTATGTTAAAACCATAGATCTTCTATCAGTGATTGAGGATCAAGAGCGTTTCACAAAACTATCAGATGAAGACTCAGTACGAGTTTGTCTTTTGTTATCTTTGGAAGTTATTTTTATGGGTCGTGAGTTAGGATCTATTGTCGATGATGTATTGCTAAGGATGGTAGATGATCTGGAAGCTTGGAATGAGTTTCCATGGGGAGAACACATATGGCGGGAGTTATACGCTGCCATTAGAAATGTCAACTCAAAGCATAACGTTGAGCACCATAAAGAATTGGACAAAGATCCAAACTTTGTTCCATCGTATTCATTGTCTGGATTTCTCTTGTGTTTCAAGGTTAGCACTTTTAGTCAAATACTTGTCAATGTATTTAGTGGTAAAAATGTGTTTCTAATTTGACTTTTGCATTTACTGTTTGTAGATATGAATTCTAGAGTCTTCATCTCAGACAGATCGTTGGTGGAGTAAGGAGCCTGATGTGATCCCGAGAGGCTGTTCCTGGTCGAAGCATTTTACATTTCAAAAATGGGAGGTATACAGTCAACTATTTTCTCAGGTCAGTTAATGCCTTCTCACCTTAATACTTATTTTTATTATGTTTTATTTGACTAAATTTTATTTGATTTTAGTAACAATTATTTTATATTTTCCCTAGGCCAAAAATCCAAACTTTGAACTATATCCTAACCATGCTGAGAGCCTATCAAAATGGTTTAGAGAAAGCCAAAAAAATTGTAAGTGGTACACACCGAGAGCTCCTCCACCTGTTGAATGCGGGGGGCTTGTTGGTGATTATTAAAAAAAATTCTCATCAGCTCGGGGTAAGGTCAAGGATAGAGAGGCACATCCAGTTAGGCAGAGTTGTAATTGTGGGCTTCGGGTTAAGGCTTTGGAGCGTTTGTGCGAGAGGTTGTTGATTCTACCTAAAGAGATTGAGATTTTGAAGGAACGCATCTATAAAATTGACTCTATTATGCATGTTAGTTTTGACAGAATCCCTTTTCTACATATATGCGCCTAGTTAACTCATGTCTAATTATCATGTTTTTCAAAATAATTTTTTATGCAGTATATTACCCGGAAAACAAAAGGCACACATCCTAAGCAGAAAGTTAGCACATCTGTTCAGAAGGTAAATCCCACGTATATAAGTATTTTGTGTTTTCTTGTAATTCACTTGATAATGTTGTTTACTCAGACAAGGTGTTTACATTATCGTTACAGGATAACGTGGATTGTGATCTGGGTGACGAGTATTGTAGTGACTTAGATGGAGAATTCTTTGAACTTTTTAATTCGCCTATTAGAACATCAAAAAAAAAAAAAAAAACGCTGGAAACGAAGATGAAGATGGTTTGGATAATCTAGTACATAAAGTTATGATCGTAGATGGTTTGGATTATCTATCACAAAAAGTTTATGAGGTAATTGATTTCTATAACTTTTACTGATTCTTGCATTATAACTTGTTTTATAACTTATATCAGAACGGTGTGGTTGACGTTGACAAATTATCTGACGAAGATTTATCTGAGGTACACACTTAGCTGTTGACATTGTAACCATCGAATTCAAAATGTATATATCTAACAAACAAATTTTGAATGTAATGATAGGATGGGTGTGTGCAAGCTGAAAAGCACGCGGCTGAGATTTATAGGCAGGCAATACAAAGGGAACAGAGGTCGAAATTGATTTTGGAAGAAGATAATAAAATGAAGAGTATAGAGGTTAGTAATTCCAGTCATTAGTCGTTTTGTTTGAGTATGGAGTGACATGAATAAAATTTAATCCGCTGCATGAACTTGTTATTTTTCGACAAGGTCTTGAATGCACCAAGTCACTTGAAGCTTGCTCTACAGCGATGTGGAACAACCAAGAGGAGGTACGTTAATGTGTTGAGGCCGCAATTGGAAAGTCCATATACAGATTTAAAAGTCCCTAGTATGGATGAGCTAAGAAAACGTAAAAACGTCCTTCATCCATTCATGATTGAAATGTGTGCAGATCTCCAACCGTGGGAAGAGGTATATCCTTTGAAATGTGTTTGTGTTAGTTTGTCACAATTAACTTTTATAAATAAAACTGTAATGTCTTATGTTTAGGACTCAAGTCGACGATGGAAATGTATCGATAAAATTTACTGTGGTTTTGAGTTGGAGAATTTTCTATTTACCTCTAGCCATACTCGTTGCAAGTTTCCTTGGTATAATGACATTACTGTGGATCGTACTTTCTGGGAAGCTTTACTTTGCTGTGATGAGAAATGTATTGGTTGGTTACTTGACGAGGTAAGTAAAAATATCTACTTACAATGTATTTTTGGTAAAACTTTTTTTCTTTATATGTTAAATTGTCGTTGACTAACAACTTGTTTTATTGCCTACAACACATTGATCTTTGGGTATGGTACATGTGGTATTTTAGAGATTCTTCTGCAGATTGGTCAATGGTTAGTTGTTACTTTGTAACGCTTCTACTTCAAAACTCAATGCCACTGTTTTATGCAACCGATGAAATTTACCCAATTGCATAGAAGAATGTGGAACAGGTATTTATCGGTAAACCCATCTTTTATCATCTAATGATTTAATTATGTGGATTATATAAATTTAATTCGTAAACATTGTAGGTCTCATTCCGATAAATGAACCCAAACAACATTGGTCGCTTGCGCATTTTCACATAAAATCTGGAATTGTTACATTCTATGATAGTGAAGGGTATCATGAACCTGAGACTCGTCCTTGGTATTTGAATATGAGAAGGTGTTTAGAGTGTAAGCTTCCGGCAATTCTAGAGCAGACTGATGTGTTTGGAAGCAAAGGAATCAATCCCCTAGAATACAGCATTAAGTTTAAGAATGCACATAACATCCCCAAGCAGGGCGGGATATTTGGTGATTGCGGCATCTTTGTCTGCTTATTTCTCTACAGGTTAGTTTGTTTGTGATAATGATCACAGTTGTAGTGCTTATTTTTAGTTTAATTATACAAAGCAAAAACAGTTAAAGGTTAAAGGAGTGTTTGGGTTAACTATGATTTTTGAGCCTGCAAAGTGGTAGTTTAGGCATGCTATCTTTGATGTTTGGTATTTCTATGTGTGAATTGTCTTGATGGATTTTATGTGTGTCTTATTCTCTATACAGGTTATCTCATGGGATGCCATTGGCTGTTGTAGATCCAGTCCAGACAGCCCTTGCATATCGAGAACAAATGGCCCATTTCTATTTCAAACACAAGATATTTGTTTAGGTTTTAAAATTGTGTACTAGATGCAAACAAATAGGACTATTTCTATGGCTATCCTTTTAACAAATTACAATTATTAAGTCTGTAATAGTTGAACAATTAGGACTATTATTACTATGTTTATCTATGTACCGCCAGGTACAAATTTTCCGGATGTTTTGTGCGGAGTTTTTGCTGTAAGGCTAACTATGGCGTGACTACATTAACTACGGTGTAGCTAGAAGCTTGAGCTACGCCGTAACTCCCACACCGAGAGTTGAGCTCAAGAGATTACTTGATTTACGGCGTAGCACTCTATTTGAGTTACGACATAACTCTCATACCGATACAAACTTGCAACTTTCATTGATACGAACTGCTGTTTTACCATACACGTAAAAACCTAATGTTTATACCACACTATGGGTCACCTAAATTAATAGCTTCGATAAAATCCGGCCAAATTTGTTGCAAGTAGACTTGTTCTTCTTGTGAGCTTTGGCATTTCTTGTGAGTAGCATTGTGGTTGTGCTTGTTGCGAGTACACTTGTGCTTGTCCTTGTGAGCTTGGCATTGCTTGTTGTGAGTAGAAGTGTGCTTGTGCTTGTTGTCCTTGTGAGCTTGGCATTGCTTGTTGTGAGTAGAAGTGTGCTTGTGCTTGTTGTGAGTAGAATTGTGCTTGTGCTTGCTGTGAGTACACTTGTGCTTGTGCTTCTTGTGATCTTGCTTTAGCAGATACTGATGAGACGAAAAATGTTACGTTTTTAGGGGTCGGTTTGAGTCCTAAGTCGTATGTTTTTGGTTTGGATTTCACCCAAAGTCGTTTCTTTTCTCATTTTAGGTACTTTTGAAGGGAAAATCACAAAAGAAGCATTTTCGGGCGTTTTCGGAGTGAAAAAGTGCGGAAAACAACAAAAACTCAAAAGACCTTGAAGATTACTGAAGGTGACGCCGTCACACTCTACTAGGTGACGCCGTCAGGAACAAGTGAAGTCCAGAAGTGGAAAAAAGACTCGTGACGATCCAAAGAGTTCGTAGTGTAAATTGTGACGCCGTCAACCAAGGCCGTCAGATCTGGAACCAGCAATTATGACCACGTCAATCAAGGCCGTCAGGAAACCCTAATCGCCGAGCTGACGACGTCATCCCGCATTTTCTATATATATAGAACGTTTTTTCTTATTTTGAGAGGAATTTTGTAGTGGAGAACTTTAGGGTTAAACCCTAGTACGTGTATTACAGACCTTAGAGGGTATTCTAACCCCTTGATGAGTGTGCAAATACTCATCATTTCTATCACATTTAGACTGCCAAAACATCTGAAAACACACAAAAATACCCTAAAATATATAAAATATCACAAAAACATGTTTTTATGTGTTTCAGATACAAAAGGATTGAAAACTGATGAAAAACAGTCAAGTTTGCACAATTGACAGTTTCAGTCCCTAAACTTTCACAAAATGGCAAAACTAGTCCCTGGTATTTCAAAACATGAAAAATATCATCAAAGGTCCTTTTTAATTCACAAGTTGTCAAAAGAAACCCTTTAAAGTCAAAAATCACAAAATGACAACTTTGGTCCCTCAAGTTTGAAAAATGACAAAATAGGCCCCTGAAGTTTCACACTTTGGCAAAATTAGTCCTTGAGGGTTCAAAATGAAAGAAAAGTCAATATTAGTCCATGGGAAGTCAAAATTATTCATTTCTAGTCCCTGGATAAAAGTTTCATCAATTGGCAGAAAAGGTCCCTCAAGTTTCAAAAATGGCAAAAATAGTCCCTGGGTATTCAAAACTTGGATTTTATCACAAAATACCCTTGTACTATTCATAAAATACAATTTGGAACATTTTTGATAACTTTTAGATATTTACATGTTTAGTCCCTCAAAATCCAAAATATTACAGAAATGGTCCCTAAGGTTTATAAAAAGGAAATTTTCAACTTTGGTCCTTGAACTATTCACATATGGCAAATATGGTCCTTGTGAGAAGTTTGAAAAAGTTACACAACAGGTCCCTCTAGAATTGCAGATTTACATTTTTGGTCCTTGTTTAACTCATAAAACCAAACGGATCCTTATTAAACAAACCCAAAACACCCCATAGCCCATCTTTTCTTTTCTTTCTTTCTTTAGCCCATCACCAGCCCAACCCACCATTTTAAATTTATAACTCCCTCCCCACACTCCCCCGTTCACACTGTAGCACCACCTCCATCCTCCACCTCCTGCTTCCACTCCACCACCCCACTTGCCCATCACCTCAGCCACCCAAAACCATCATAACCTCACCTTCAACACGCCACAATTAATGCTAGGTGAGATTATTGACTAAAAAGTCAATAACCAATTTTCCCGCCAAATTCAACAAACGGCTAGGATCAAATTGGAGCAAATCAAAGGCTAGGATTCAAGTGGGATATGTTCAGAGGCTCAAGTGGGACCCAATTGAAGCTTATATAAGGAAGAAGAAAGAGAAGAAAAAGATATCTAGCATAATTTAGTTAATTGTATTTCGTTTAATGTTAAAACTTTAAATTCTCTGTTTTTATCTATTCCAAGTTATTTCAGTATCATTTTCTATTGTTCTTATTTACATTTCAGTCTTTAATTTCAGTCTTTGCTTTATAATTTCATTTATGCTTTGATAATGTCCCTTTCAAGAGTGAAAACCTTGAATTGTGGTTGTGTTGTTGTTCTATGGACTGAATAAGCTCATATAAGCTCCTAGAAAGCTTCTAAAAGCTTTTAGAAACCATAAAACTCAGTTTAGGATCAAAAAGCAAAAATACCAAAAAAATACAAAAAATTCAGTGAAAAATAAAATTTGTGGGTTCATGATGATTCAAGCTTGGAGCAGGGTGTATTATGGATTGCCCTTGGTTTAGTAGCCTTGTGGAAGGTGTATAAGTGGTTCTTGGTCCATGGTTCTTTGTTTCTCAGTGAATTCCAATTTGTAAGCCATTTTCTCAATTTTGGCAATTTCATGTTCTTGTTCTTTAATCTGTGTTTTTATGCTTGATTTATGTTTCTTAGATGTTGTTATGTTAGATTAATGCTTAATATAGTGGTCTTGTTTGATTAGATTCATAGTTGCTAGATTTTCCATTTTCACTGTGAAAATAGTGAATCTTGGATTTTGGTGTTCTTGTTGTTCTTATTGTTGTTTATGTGTTTGAATCTGCTTAATATAAGTTGTTATGATGTTTAGAATCAATCTTATGGTTTAAATCTTTGATTTGCTTTGAAAATCTCATTTTCATAAATCTGTGAAGAATGTTTGGATTTGCTGAGATATTGGTGTTTCAGTGTGTTATGTTTGTGGTTCTTGGTTATTACATGTTCACTTAGGCCTAAATATCACTCTTAGACCATAAAATCCAGTACTCATTTGAGCAAAAGTCAAAATCAATCTTGAATCCCATTTTATGAATCTGTGTTGTGTTTTAATGTTGCTAATCTGTGATTTTGTATGCTAAAGTTGTTAGGATTGCTTAATCTAGTTTCCTTATAGTCTAAAACATCACATTCAGTAAGTAGATCAAGATCAAAACTCATATAAGTCAACTTAGGTTCATAATCTAAAAGTCAAAATTTCATGCCTGCAGTTTTTGAATAAAAAGTAGAATTTTGTCTAGGCTTTGTTATTCAAGTTCTTGATTAGTGCTTTTGGATTTTTAATCTTTAGTTGCTTATCTTTATGTGTGATTTTTGTTAATTTTTTATTTGCTAGTTTAACTGCTTATTCAGTGCTTTCTATTAAGCACTTTTTCAAAAGTATGCCCTGTGCACAGTTGTGATACCTAGTTTCATAAGCTTGCACAAGCTTCATTAAAGCTTGTTTGATTGTGCAATTTGTTGATTTGGGAAGCCCTTGTGGCTGTTTACATGTTCTAAGTGCTTATTTGCCATTCCAGCTTATTTGTATTGCTTAAATTTGCTTATCTTATTTGCAAAAACTCAAACCAATACACTGAGTGTTCAGTGTAATTGGCAAAGTTCATAAGCTCATCACAAGCTCATTTCTTGAGCTTAGCTTGTGATTTTTGGTTCTTTGAGAAGCCAAGCAACCCAACTTCTTATCTCAGTGCTTATTTTCCCATTTCTAGCTTATTTGGTAGGGCTGCATAAGCCATCTTTGTTTGTCCTTTCTGTGTATTGATTTCCATTACTCAGTCAATCACCAATTTTCATAAGCTTGTCATAAGCTCATTAGTGGACCTTAGGGTTTGCTTATTGGCTTATTTTGAAGCTTGCCAGGTGAACTTGAAACCTCAAGTTTCATTTTGGACCATAGAGCTTATTTGTGGGCCCCATAAGGCCTGCAGAGTGCCTCTTTGGACTGTGTGGTACACAGTTTAGCTCATATAGCTTATTTGTGCTTTTTGGCTTATCCAGTGTGCTTTTCTTGTCTCTTTGGTTCATTTCATGTTTATATAAGTTGTTTATAGCTATTTCAAGCAATTGTGATCACTGTGTAGCTTATTTATAGCTTTTGCACCCCTAGTTTGACCAAAGTCAAACTGTGTTGAGCATAAGCTTGCACACAGCTTATTTTTAAGCTTTATAAAAAGTGTTTTCACAAAAAGTGTCCATTTTCAGTATATAAACAAGTTCCAAAAAGAAAATTCCAAAAATAATCACTTTTTAATAAAAGTGATAACTTCTATTTAATATTTTTAATTTTTCTTAATTTTCATTTTCTCTTTTTAAATTTAGCTTAATAATAACCTGTTTTTATAATTTTTAAAATTAGTTTGTCACCTTAGGTATTTTTAGTAATTTTCTCAGAATTTTATTTTTCTTTTTAATATTTATTAGATTTAATATTAGTTAAATTAGTAATTAAGTCAAACTGTTTAGGTAATTAATTCTGTAATAATTTGTTAAACAGTAGGTAGTTTTTATATTTTTTCTAGGTTCTAAATAATATTTAGTATTTTAAGTAATTTTCTTATAATTTTTACTGTTCATATAGTATTTATTATAATTAAAACAGTTTAATTAATAATTAGTTAATATTAATAGATTAAATAGTTTTTATATTAAATAATTAACTAGGATAAGTTTTTATAATTTTTATAAGTTTAATAAGTTTATTAGATTCTGTAAAAATTAACTTTGTAATTTCTACTGTTCACTTTGTATTTCTTTTAATTAATATAGTTTAAATTAGTTATAATTAATAAATAAGTAAATAATTAGTAAAATAGTTAAATAATAATTTTTATAAACTTTTTATAATTTTTTAGGATTCCTGTGATGGTTAATTAGTTTTATAGAAGTTTTCTTAATTATATAAGTCATTTTGCTATATTTAGTAATTTTAATTAGTTAAATAGTTAATTAATACATAAGTAGTTATTAATTAAAATTAAATCCACAAAAAGACAAAAAGATGTATTTTTAGTTTTTATATTTACTTCTAAGTTATTTTTAGTATTTTAAAAATACATTTTCATTTCCTTAGTTTTTATTTAATATTATAATATTAGAGTTAATATAAGTTATATAATAATTATTAGAAATAGTTAAATAGTAATATTTAATTAATAATAAATTAAATAATATAATATATATATTTTAAGTTCTTAAATAGATTTTACAAATTTTTTTAGATTTTTCTAAGTTTTTAGTTTATTTTCTAAATCAAATTTCATTTTCTTTTTAGTTTAATAAGTTAATAATAAGTAATAAATAGTTAATAATTAATAAGTAGTAATTAAATAATAATATAAATAGTTTTAATTTTCCAAATTTTATTTTTAAGTTATTTTAGATTTTTAGAAATTAAATTTGCAAGTTTTTAGGATAATCTCTTATTATTTGTAATTTTAATTTGTTTTAGTAATTATAAATAGTTTTTAAGTAATAATAATTATATAAATAATTAGTTAAATAGATTTTTAAGTTTTTAATTATTTTCTAAGTTATTTTACATTTTTAGAATTTTACTTTTATTTTCTAAGTTATTTTCTAACTTTTTAGATAATTTGTATTTGTCTTTAATTTCTATACTTAGTATTTCATTTTCCTTTTAACTTTCAATCATCATTTTTAATCTTAGTTTTCTATTTTTATATTTTTTAATTTGCATTTAAGTCGCCTTAAATC
>LBNU01020657.1:0-30701 GCA_014162995.1 Artemisia annua | reverse complement strand
GTTTGATAGGTAAAGCTCCCCACAAACACATGCAAAGTCTTAGCCCTAGCAATAATATTATCCCCTTGATACTCTAACTCATTTGCCATGATTTTATTGTACTCAGCACGCGAAATGATGTTCATTGGCAAAGATGAATTAAGGTAAGTGTCAAAGCTTCTAAATCCAATTTTGCAAGGGAATTGCATGTTAAACAAATTATCTTTCTCAATCTTTGTTCTAGGGTCAATATAGTTTAGAGGGTTAGCTCTTTCATCCCCTTCAGGGTCATCTACTACTTCCCCATTCCCTAGGTCTTCATCGGAATCCGACGAATAGTAAAAAGGGCCATTTTCATGGTCGGTGTCATGGTCAGATTCGTCCATATCAGAATGGTTGTTAAAGTGGTGGTTGGGTGATAGGTTTGGTGGGTTTTCGTTTTCACCAATAGGAGGTAGGTAGGGTAACTGGAAATTCCTACGGTGGAAGACACGAATAACAGGGATCAAACGATCAATATTACTCATGAAGAGGTGTTACGAACAAAGGCACGAAGAATGAGATAGACTAAAGAGGATCCTAGAAAAATAAAACAAAATCTCACTAGAAAGGAGTCTAGTGAGTAGACCTATCTAAGAATAAAAATTAACCTAAACAATAACTATTCCCCGGCAGCGGCGCCAAAAACTTGATGCGCGTGGATTGCAACACGCACTACGTTTTACCTCTCGAGGGATCTCGAGAAGCTTGCAATCCCCACCAGGCAGTGTACCTGACCGATGTAGTATAGTGTAGTGGCAAGTACCGGGGGATTGATCGTTCTCTCGCAGGGAATAGTGTTCGTTAGGCTAAAGGCTACTCTAATCTAGGTCTAAGGGTGGAGGAAGATTCTTTTTGTATTTTTATATTTTATGAAAGCAGTAAAATCTCTGGTTTTGGAGGATAGGGCGGAATTAGTTGCTAGTCAACTAACCCAAGTTATCTACTTCTAAGCTACTTATATTTTTGTATTTTTTTGGTTTTGAGAAAATCAGTGGTGGAGAGTAGTGTTTACTTAGATTTCATTACTCCCTAACTATCTTTTACCATGTAATTAGTATGTTGAGTTTGCGTGGATGACGGGTGTATTCCTAACAAGTCGTAGGGAGTGCGTTCAATTCCCTAACTCTATAAGTTCCTACCTCACTCTATGACGATACGTCAAGCATCCTATCATGAGCTCACCGATAGCAACCTATGCATGAAATACTACCTTAAAATCGATAACGCACATACGATTCACGTTTCTAAAGACGTTCAAGCTTGTTACCGTATAGGAGATTAGCCAGTTTTCTCTAGTCTAACGTAGATGAAACATTCACCCAAATACAATCACAACATACACATCACATGATAATCAATAGTTAGGTTTCATTAGATCTAAGCAAACACAAAGTAAATTAGCCTAGCATGTTGAAAGAAAGACAAGCACAAGCATAAATCACACAACACATAGACATATTGTATGAATAAAGACTTATCTTGGATTAAACATGCAAGTTAGAGGGGTTAGGATACCCTCTAAGGTCTCTAATACACGTACTAGGGTTTAACCCTAAAGTTCTCCACTCCAAAATTCGACTAAAGTTCCACTAGGTTCTCTAAAATAAAGAAAAATCGTTCTATATATATAGAAAACGCGGGCTGACGGCGTCAGCCCAATAGGTGACGTCGTCAGCTCGGCGATTAGGGTTTCCTGACGGCCTTGCTTGACGTGGTCATAATTGCTGGTTCCAGATCTGACGGCCTTGGTTGACGGCGTCACCAAATTGCACTACGAACTCTCTGGCCCGTCACGAGTATTTTTCCAATTCTGGACTTCACTTGTTCCTGACGGCGTCACCTTGTAGAGTGTGACGGCGTCACCTTCTGTAATCTTCAAGGTCTTTTGAGTTTTTGTTGTTTTCCGCACTTTTTCACTCCGAAAACGCCCGAAAATGCTTCTTTTGTGATTTTCCCTTCAAAAGTACCTAAAATGAGAAAAGAAACGACTTTGGGTGAAATCCAAACCAAAAACATACGAATTAGGACTCAAACCGACCCCTAAAAACGTAACATTTTTCGTCTCATCAAATACCACAAATAGCAAAATGCCTAGGAACTATCTTAAGTATTGTGCATGGAAACCAACGAGTAGAAAATTCATACTACATGATGGCACATTAATAGTGAGTGGTTCAATCTGAACATCTAGAAACCTTCTATGAGTGTGATACTGATTTTACCCCTAACCCCATGGAACCAAATTCAAAACGGTTTCCAAACACAAAATCTTCTGTTCTTAGCAGGTTATCAAAATTTGTCTTTGGATCGTCGACTCGGGTTGCTCCAAGCACATGACCGGGAACTTAAAGCTGCTGATCAATTTCGTCTGGAAATTTATGGGAACTGTACGCTTTGGAAATGATCATGTAGCAGCTATTCAGGGTTATGGAGATCTTCAGTATGGGAATTACTTAATCACTCGAGTTTACTACATCGAAGGGTTGGGACACAATTTTCTTTTCAGTTGGGCAGTTTTGTGATGCAGATTTAGAGGTCGCCTTTCGGAGAAATAAGGTTTTTGTTAGAAATTTGGTTTGAGATGATCTCTTAACTGGAAATCGCGGCACTAACCTTTATGCTATCGACATCAATAAAATGGCCTCTACATCACCAATTTGTCTTATGACAAGAGCATCAGAAACAAAGTCTTCGTTGTGGCATCGACGTTTATCTCACCTCAATTTCGACACCATCAACAAATTAGCCAAAGACAACATCGTCAACGGTCTTCCTAAGTTCAAATACACCAAGGATCACTTATGTCCATCATGTGAACAAGGAAAAAGCAAACGAGCATCATATAAACCCAAATCCGTACCTAGTTAGGAAGCAAGGTTACATCTNGTCTTATGACAAGAGCATCAGAAACAAAGTCTTCGTTGTGGCATCGACGTTTATCTCACCTCAATTTCGACACCATCAACAAATTAGCCAAAGACAACATCGTCAACGGTCTTCCTAAGTTCAAATACACCAAGGATCACTTATGTCCATCATGTGAACAAGGAAAAAGCAAACGAGCATCATATAAACCCAAATCCGTACCTAGTTAGGAAGCAAGGTTACATCTGTTGCACATGGACTTATGTGGCCCGATGAGAGTTGAAAGCATCAATGGAAAGAAGTATATTCTTGTTATTGTCGATGATTATTCAAGATATACTTGGGTGAAGTTTTTGAGATCAAAAGATGAAGCACCTGGCAACATCATCACCTTCCTGAAGCGTATTCAAGTTCTACTTCAAGCTCCAGTAAGGATTGTAAGAACAGACAACGGCACAGAATTCACCAATCAGGAGTTAAGAACGTATTTTGAAGATGTTGGAATCACACATCACACATCAGTTGTTAGAACTCCACAGCAGAATGGCGTAGTTGAAAGAAGAAATAGAACTCTTGTGGAAGCTACTCGCACAATGCTAATTTATTCTAGTGCACCGCTATTCTTATGGGTTGATGCTGTAGCCACTGCTTGTTTCACTCAAAACCGATCCCTAATGCATCCAAGATTCAATAAAACACCATATGAGCTTGTTATCGGCTAGAATTTCCCCCCCACACTTAGAATTGAATATTGCCCTCAATATTCAAAGTACCGGCACTTAGCCAAAACTTTTGAACGGAAAAAGGTAATACTAATAGCCAAGTGTGGAAACAAAATCTTTTTTCACAAAAAGGATTTAAAACGATATCCCTAGATAAACGTTAGTAACAAGATCGGATATTGGGCGGCTGGATTGAAAATAGGCGCTTCAATCATCACGATCTAAGGGAAATCTGAAAATAAGAGCAAACACACACAAGAAGCAAAACAAGTAGAGGAAATTCCCCCACACTAAGTGTTAGAAAATAGAAAGAAGTCAGAAACATGGGTGAAAACCCATGTGATGCTACTATTTTTGTTAACCGAGTCGCTAGCTTGACTCGACCCCGAATTCATTGGTTCTTGGGGAAGCAAGATGTGGAAGAATAATCTCCATCGGACTTTCATTCAAGATATTTGGATAAACATATGAAGCACGAGAAAGTTCCACTCCGATGAGATAACCACCTGTATTCTAATAGTAAAAACTAGTAGAAAGGATACCGGGGTCAAAGATAGTGTCCTCACTCCCGAAGGAATGAGAAAGAAGAGAGATCACACAAAATGTGATGAGGGGAACAAAGACATTGGTATCACATATATATACGTGATACCGGGTAAGTGATTACCCGGGTCGTGTCCCAACGAGGTGTGAATTGACAAGATCGAATAAGATTTGGAGATTAAAATGCTTGTATGATAGATTGTGAAAGTTATTTGGTGTTACGGTTCGTTAAGTTAACGGAAATTAAACGAAAAATGAAATAAACACAACCTAAATGGGAACAGAAGAAATGGAATACTAGGGGAATCCTAAAATACTACGGGAAATATATTAGGGAAGACGGGAAATCCTAAAACACAATTTAAACAAGTAACGTGACGTTTATTCTAAATAAACGTCAACGCGCAAGTAAAAACGTGAAATTTAAGCTACGCAAGTCCTAGGGGCAAACAAAAAATTTTCTAACGCACTAAAAGACAAAAGAAAATTTTAGAAAAAAGAAAATTAAAAATTTGATAAAAGTTCTAATTATTATAAATTAAAAACTAATTATCACTAATTAAATTCTAATAATTAAACTACAAAGCTAATAATTCTGAAACTTTTCTGGTAATTAAATTAGGCTAAAACAAAACTAAGAAAAATAAAAAGTTGGGAAAAATCAGTTTAGAAAAGCAGAAATAAGCAGAAAATAAGTTAATAAGCAAAAGGGGCAACACTAGTATAAAAATAAAAATGGGAAACTAAAACGTGAGAAGTCCCTATGGCAAATGGTTATGGCGTGTGGTGTTGTGTCTGTGTGTGCATGAGGTCCTGAGTTCGAATCCCATAAACCCCATTTTTTTTTNAAGGATTTAAAACGATATCCCTGGATAAACGTTAGTAACAAGATCGGATATTGGACGGCTGGATTGAAAATAGGCGCTTCAATCATCACGATCTAAGGGAAATCTGAAAATAAGAGCAAACACACATAAGAAGCAAAACAAGAAGAGGAAATTCCCCCACACTAAGTGTTAGAAAATAGAAAGAAGTCAGTAACATGGGTGAAAACCCATGTGATGCTACTATTTTTGTTAACCGAGTCGCTAGCTTGACTCGACCCCGAATTCATTGGTTCTTGGGGAAGCAAGATGTGGAAGAACAATCTCCATCGGACTTTCATTCAAGATATTTGGATAAACATATGAAGCACGAGAAAGTTCCACTCCGATGAGATAAATGCCTGTATTCTTATAGTAAAAACTAGTAGAAAGGATACCGGGCTCAAAGATAGTGTCCTCACTCCCGAAGGAACGAGAAAGAAGAGAGATCACACAAAATGTGATGAGGGGAACAAAGACATTGGTATCACATATATATATATATATATGTGATACCGGGTAAGTGATTACCCGGGTCGTGTCCCAACGAGGTGTGAATTGACAAGATCGAATAAGATTTGGTGATTAAAATGCTTGTATGATAGATTGTGAAAGTTATTTGGTGTTACGGTACGTTAAGTTAACGGAAATTAAACGAAAAATGATATAAACGCAACCTAAATGGGAACAAAAGAAATGGAATACTAGGGGAATCCTAAAATACTATGGGAAACATATTAGGGAAGACGGGAAATCCTAAAACACAATTTAAACAAGTAACGTGACGTTTATTCTAAATAAACGTCAACGCGCAAGTAAAAACGTGAAATTTAAGCTACGCAAGTCCTACGGGCATACAAACAATTTTCTAACGCACTAAAAGACAAAAAAATTTTAGAAAAAAGAAAATTAAAAATTTGATAAAAATTCTAATTATTATGAATTAATAACTAATTATCACTAATTAAATTCTAATAATTAAACTACAAAGCTATTAATTCTGAAACTTTTCTGGTAATTAAATTAGGCTAAAACAAAACTAAGAAAAATAAAAAGTTAGGAAAAATCAGTTTAGAAAAGCAGAAATAAGCAGAAAATAAGTTAATAAGCAAAAGGGGCAACACTACTATAAAAATGAAAATGGGAAACTAAAACGTGAGAAGTCCCTAGGGCAAATGGTTATGGCGTGTGGTGTTGTGTCTGTGTGTGCATGAGGTCCTGAGTTCGAATCCCATAAACCCCATTTTTTTTCAGTTTTCTTTTTACAAACTCATTTAACAACCAATAATAATCAACTTTTGTGAAACAACTTAACTGAAAAGCTTTAAAATAAGCTTATGAAAGCTTATAATGGCAACAGTTGATGTTTTTCATTTTGGTTCAAAGTTCTTGGAAGACTTAAACACCACACAGCTAACCAAATAAGCCAATAAGTCAAATAAGCCCAAACAAACACTTTAGCAACAAGAACAACAACAAATCAACAGCAATAATTATCAACAAGATCAATAGACATCAAGAACAACAAGCTCAGCTTGTGAACCAGCAGCAGCAGTTGCAAAAGACCAAAATAAGGGCTCAAAATAAGCCACCAAATAAGCACAAATAAGAAAACAAAGAGCTCAAACCTAAAGACTACCTAAGGGGGATCCTAAAGCAACAAATATCAAGGAATTTGGTCAAAGATTGTCCAAGTTATTATCAAAAGAAAAACGGGTCAAAAGCATGAAATCTGGGTGCAGGGCAGCAACATGGCCAAACAGGGGACTTTGAGGCCAATTTTCAATGAGTAAACAAGTTTCAATCCTCAACTTTTTTCTTGATTCAGGTTCACAAGCAACCAAATAATACAAAAGAACAAAAATTTTGTATTTCCAATTTCTTTTGAGTCCTGTGCATCATCTTAAAAATGGTTTCATTTTCATCAGTCAAGAACTTTGACCTTTGAAGTTTTTGAGAACTTTCACTAATGTGAGATTTAAATCTTCCTAGATAACTAAATAGGTTGTATTGAGTTGTAATAAGCTCAAATTTAGCAATCTTTACACTTTCTTTATCCAAAATGAAGATTTGGCAAACCAAATCCTAACAGTTAACTGTGGAGATGGAACAAAGGAGATTTTTTTGACTTTTTACTTTAAAAACACCATGTAAGGCTTTGACTGAGATAACTTGCACCTAAGAATGATGTCTCAACAGGTTGTAACCATTGAAAAGCTCAAATGCTCAGTTAGATACCCAAATCCAAACACCCCTTAAAATTCTGTTTGTGAAGTTATAAGAGGCAAAACAAGAATTCAAACAAAGAGACTGATGTATTAGCTTATACTAGGCTAAAATAGACATAAGTGGACAGAATCAAACAGCAAATAACAACTAAAACTACAAGAACGAATTATGCAAAAATTACACTAAAAACTTATAAATAGAAACCAAGAACATGAAACCTTGAACCATGGCTTAACCAAGGTGTCTTGAATCTGCTACAAGCTCCAGCTTATTCAAAGAATAAGCTGGTAAGAGTCCATCTTGCTCATCCATTTCTGGCAACTTCCATTTGCTTTCCAAGGTCTATGCAAAGGTATCCCTGTGGTCATTTGATCCTGATTTTATCTTTTTTATGTCTTCTTTTCTAATTTTAGAACCTAAGTGAACTTTATGAAAGCATTTGAAACATTAAGCATAAGATTATTGCTAAAATTCTTAACTACTTTTGAAAATGAAAATTGAGACAAACTTTGAATAAATGAAACTAGAATTCTTATATTAAACTGAGATAGGAGTACAAGTGAAAAAACTAAATAACTAAGTTAAAAACTACATGCCTTATAAGGCTTACAATTCGACTTATTTATACTAGAAACTAAGAATTAGGTCTTCTCTTCTGCTTGTGCTTTCTTTCAGTGTGTAAACATTACAAAAGTCATCCTTGTGCTTTCTTGAAGAGATCCCAGTCGTCCAATTAAAGAATGAGTGATCCTAGCCCCTTATAAGGTTTTGGCGGGAAAAATTTGTGGTACAGGTTTAGATTGCCAGGGTGGCAATTGTGGTAGGTAGGGTTTTGGAGAAGGTTAGTGGGGCTGGAGAATGTGATGGGATGCTTTTGAGGAAGATGGCGGAGTGTAGCAGAGGTGGAGTGGTGGTGGTGTTTTGTTCACTGGGTAAAGAAATAATGGGGAAGAAGAAGGGTATGAGTTTGACTGAGGTTTGACCAGGATTAAATAAACGTGGGTTTATTTCATTATTGGGCCTGGAATTGTGATGGGCCTGGCGTAGGTTTAGATTTGGGTTTATTTGATTTGGAGATAACAAGGGTCCATTTGGTTTTAGGTTTATATAATCATAAGGACCAAAATTGTAAATCTCCAAAACTGAAGGGAACAAATATGCCAAGTTTTCCAAACTATCACCAAGGACCAATTTTGCCAAGTGTAGAATTCCCAAGGTTTATTTTGTCACTTTTCTTGAATTTAAAGTTCCCGGGGACCATTATTGACAACTTTGCAAACTTGAGGGACCTTTCTTGCCAATTCATGGAACTTGCAATCTAGGGACCAATCTTGTCATTTGAGGATTCTTGGAGCACTTTTGTTGCCTTTTCTTCATAAGATCTCTCCAGGGACTAATTCTATCAACTCTTGATAGTTCAGGGACTGATTTTGACATTTCTGCACTTTTGCTCTGTTTTTTCGTTTGTTTTCAAACCTTTGTACCTGAAACACGCAAAAACACACTCGAAGGATATTTGTGACATTATTTGACCATTTTTAAGTGTTTTTGGTTGTTTTGACTCAGAAAATGGAAGAAAAGATATGTGTAAAATGACACATATCAAATCCCCCACACTAAGCAATTGCTAGTCCCTAGCAATCNCTCCAAAAACAGCCCATAAGTTTTAGAAAATTCAAATCGACCCTTAACCTTTTTAAAATCAATTCGATCCAATTTTAATTCCACAAACCCTAACCCAATTTTTCCCCAAATCATTTAGCAATCATTACCCCATCATATGACATTAATTAACCTGTAGGAACACCCAAAAATCCAAACTCTAATTCGTTATACATTTTTCTTTTTCTTTTTTATTTACCGATTTAAATAAATAACGAAAATAAATTCGAAACACCACATCCAAGCTTCTAATATTCCATTTTTACAGTGTTATACCATTATAATGTCATGTTCTAAAAATAATTTCCTGCCTCAGAAAATTTATTTTCACCTCTTTCTCAATTAAACCCGAAATTAGGGTTTCATTTGAATTTATTTCCAAATGAGCCAACAAACATGCATGATCTGATTTCTATATTTTATAATGATGTTATATAATATAAGAAGTGATAAAAAAATACCCAGAACAATTGTGGATGATTGGAATGATCAGAACGAATTTTGTACCCTCGGCTGAAAATAACAACACAAAATAATTCACCACGAACCACTCGATCACTTCTGGAACACCAAGCTATTTTTCTCACGTTCAAAAACCTTCAAGATGGCTGGGAAAAATGGTGGGTGGTGCTGGAAAAATTGTGGAGAGGCGTAATATGTTTTTGGAGCTTTTTAGGGTTTTAATTTGGTATATTTTGGATAATCGGTATATTAGGAGAATTGGGAACTGATTTGGCCAATTCCCTAGGCCCATATTGAGACTAAAAATCAGATTATTTGTTTCCAAATTTATTTGATAATTATCTTTAATTATTTTCCTTTTTATTTTTTTATATTATGCATAAATAAATAATTATTTCGGCCCATATTAAAATCTTTGGGTGACATTTAATTTTTTTTGTACATATTTTTATGATGTATAAATGTTAACAAAATTATTTTATGGTCATAGGATACTTTATCTTATTTAATTAGGTTTTATTTGGTATTTTAAATTATAGTTTTATAAATTTTAAACTTGTAGGGGCAATTTGGTAATTTTACAGAGTTTACGAATTTTAGGTATTACAAAGAGAGATGTATTAGCTTATACTAGGCTAAAATAGACATAAGTGGACAGAATCAAACAGCAAATAACAAATAACAACTAAAACTACAAGAACCTATTCTGCAAAAATTACACTAAAAACTTATAAATAGAAACCAAGAACATGAAACCTTGAACCATGGCTTAACCAAGGTGTCTTGAATCTGCTACAAGCTCCAGCTTATTCAAAGAATAAGCTGGTAAGAGTCCATCTTGCTCATCCATTTCGAGCAACTTCCATTTGCTTTCCAAGGTCTATGCAAAGGTATCCCTGTGGTCATTTGATCCTGTTTTTATCTTTTTTATGTCTTCTTTTCTGTTTTTAGAACCTAAGTGAACTTTATGAAAGCATTTGAAACATCAAGCATAAGATTATTGCTAAAATTCTTAACTACTTTTGAAAATGAAAATTGAGACAAACTTTAAATAAATGAAACTAGAATTCTTATATTAAACTGAGATAGGAGTACAAGTGAAAAAACTAAATAACTAAGTTAAAAACTACATGCCTTACAAGGCTTACAATTCGACTTATTTATACTAGAAACTAAGAATTAGGTCTTTTCTTCTGCTTGTGCTTTCTTTCAGTTTGTAAACATTACAAAAGTCATCCTTGTGCTTTCTTGAAGAGATCCCAGTCGTCCAATTAAAGAATGAGTGATCCTAGCCCCTTATAAGGTTTTGGCGGGAAAAATTTGTGGTACAGGTTTGGATTGCCAGGGTGGCAATTGTGGTAGGTAGGGTTTTGGAGAAGGTTAGTGGGGTGGGAGAATGTGATGGGATGCTTTTGAGGAAGATGGCGGAGTGTAGCAGAGGTGGTGTGGTTGTGGTGTTTTGTTCACTGGGTAAAGAAGTGAGGGGAAGAAGAAGGGTATGAGTTTGACTGAGGTTTCACCAGGATTAAATAAACGTGGGTTTATTTCATTATTTGGCCTGGAATTGTGATGGGCCTGGCGTAGGTTTAGATTTGGGTTTATTTGATTTGGAGATAACAAGGGTCCATTTGGTTTTAGGTTTATATAATCATAAGGACCAAAATTGTAAATCTCCAAAACTGAAGAGAACAAATATGCCAAGTTTTCCAAACTATCACCAAGGACCAATTTTGCCAAGTGTAGAATTCCAAAGGTTTATTTTGTCACTTTTCTTGAATTTAAAGTTCCCGGGGGCCATTATTGACAACTTTGCAAACTTGAGGGACCTTTCTTGCCAATTCATGAAACTTGCAATCTAGGGACCAATCTTGTCATTTGAGGATTCTTGGAGGACTTTTGTTGCCTTTTCTTCATAAGATCTCTCCAGGGACTAATTCTGACAACTCTTGATAGTTCAGGGACTGATTTTGACATTTCTGCACTTTTGCTCTGTTTTTTCGTTTGTTATCAATCCTTTGTACCTGAAACACGCAAAACACACTCCAAGGATATTTGTGACATTATTTGACCGTTTTTAAGTGTTTTTGATTGTTTTGACTCGGAAAACGGAAGAAAAGATATGTGTAAAATGACACATATCAAATCCCCCACACTAAGCAATTGCTAGTCCCTAGCAATCAATTCATGTGAAGTAACGAAAAGAACAACCCGTTTTCAAAAATTTAATGGATTTGATGTCTCTTTACCAGATAGCCATTAAGGAGTAGCCAATGTTTTAGTATGATACTTTGGTACATTGATAACCAAATGATTTTTAGCAAACCATCAGCTATAAACGGATTTGATTTGTCTTTACCAAAAGCCGTTTGATTTTGGACTAGCCAACTCTTTGATAGAATACAATTATCATCTTGGTGAGTTGATTACCAATTATGGTTTTCTACTGCCTTTACCACAAGCCATAACCTTGTGGGCTAGCCAACTCTTCACTATCAAAGATATGGTGAGTTGAATACCGTACAATTTTTGGCAAATTGTCAGCCATAAACGGCTTTGAGATATCTTTACCTTGGGCGTTTGCTCTTGGATTAGCCAGTCCTTATGTAGATTAGACATGGTTGACTGATAACCATTTGTTGTGTTAGTGCAAAGCACTTACACCAAGTGAAATAAAATAATTTTTTTTTGCCAAAACGGGGGTACTAGGGCACTAGAAGGTACACATGTGATCAAATTCGGCTAGAATTCCCCCCCCCCCCACACTTAGAATTGAATATTGCCCTCAATATTCAAAGTACCGGCACTTAGCCGAAACTTTTGAACGGAAAAAGGTAATACTACTAGCCAAGTGTGGAAACGAAATCTTTTTTCACAAAAAGGATTTAAAACGAGATCCCTGGATAAACGTTAGTAACAAGATCGGATATTGGGCGGCTTGATTGAAAATAGGCGCTTCAATCATCACGATCTAAGGGAAATCTGAAAATAAGAGCAAACACACACAAGAAGTAAAACAAGTAGAGGAAATTCCCCCACACTAAGTGTTAGAAAATAGAAAGAGGTCAGAAACATGGGTGAAAACCCATGTGATGCTACTATTTTTGTTAACCGAGTCGCTAGCTTGACTCGACCCCGAATTCATTGGTTCTTGGGGAAGCAAGATGTGGAAGAATAATCTCCATCGGACTTTCATTCAAGATATTTGGATAAACATATGAAGCACGAGAAAGTTCCACTCCGATGAGATAACCGCCTGTATTCTAATAGTAAAAACTAGTAGAAAGGATACCGGGGTTAAAGATAGTGTCCTCACTCCCGAAGGAAGGAGAAAGAAGAGAGATCACACAAAATGTGATGAGGGGAACAAAGACATTGGTATCACATATATATATGTGATACCGGGTAAATGATTACCCGGGTCGTGTCCCAACGAGGTGTGAATTGACAAGATCGAATAAGATTTGGAGATTAAAATGCTTGTATGATAGATTGTGAAAGTTATTTGGTGTTACGGTACGTTAAGTTAACGGAAATTAAACGAAAAATGAAATAAATGCAACCTAAATGGGAACAGAAGAAATGGAATACTAGGGGAATCCTAAAATACTACGGGAAACATATTAGGGAAGACGGGAAATCCTAAAACACAATTTAAACAAGTAACGTGACGTTTATTCTAAATAAACGTCAACGCGCAAGTAAAACGTGAAATTTAAGCTACGCAAGTCCTACGGGCATACAAACAATTTTCTAACGCACTAAAAGACAAAAGAAAATTTTAGAAAAAAGAAAATTAAAAATTTGATAAAAATTCTAATTATTATGAATTAAAAACTAATTATCACTAATTAAATTCTAATAAGTAAACTACAAAGCTAATAATTCTGAAACTTTTCTGGTAATTAAATTAGGCTAAAAAAAAACTAAGAAAAATAAAAAGTTGGGAAAAATCAGTTTAGAAAAGCAGAAATAAGCAGAAAATAAGTTAATAAGCAAAAGGGGCAACACTACTATAAAAATAAAAATGGGAAACTAAAACGTGAGAAGTCCCTAGGGCAAATGGTTATGGCGTGTGGTGTTGTATCTGTGTGTGCATGAGGTCCTGTGTTCGAATCCCATAAACCCCATTTTGTTTTTCAGTTTTCTTTTTACAAACTCATTTAACCACCAATAATAATCAACTTTTGTGAAACAACTTAACTGAAAAGCTTTAAAATAAGCTTATGAAAGCTTATTATGGCAATAGTTGATGTTTTTCATTTTGGTTCAAAGTTCTTGGAAGACTTAAACACCACACAGCTTAACCAAATAAGCCAATAAGCCAAATAAGCCCAAAAAAAACACTTTAGCAACAAGAACAACAACAAATCAACAGCAATAATTATCAACAAGATCAATAGACATCAAGAACAACAAGCTCAGCTTGTGAACCAGCAGCAGCAGTTGCAAAAGACCAAAATAAGGGCTCAAAATAAGCCACCAAATAAGCACAAATAAGAAAACAAAGAGCTCAAACCTAAAGACTACCTAAGGGGGATCCTAAAGCAACAAATATCAAGGAATTTGGTCAAAGATTGTCCAAGTTATTATCAAAAGAAAAACGGGTCAAAAGCATGAAATCTGGGTGCAGGGCAGCAACATGGCCAAACAGGGGACTTTGAGGCCAATCTTCAATGAGTAAACAAGTTTCAATCCTCAACTTTTTTCTTGATTCAGGTTCACAAGCAACCAAATAATACAATACAACAAAAATTCTGTATTTCCAATTTCTTTTGAGTCCTGTGCATCATCTTAAAAATGGTTCCATTTTCATCGGTCAAGAACTTTGACCTTTGAAGTTTTTGAGAACTTTGACTAATGTGAGATTTAAATCTTCCTAGATAACTAAATAGGTTGTATTGAGTTGTAATAAGCTCAAATTTAGCAATCTTTACACTTTCTTTATCCAAAATGAAGATTTGGCAAACCAAATCCTAACAGTTAACTGTGGAGATGGAACAAAGGAGATTTTTTTGACGCTTTACTTTAAAAACACCATGTAAGGCTTTGACTGAAGTGTATATGCATCCCAACAACCACACAATTGAATCAGCAGCCTTATTTCATGACCTTTATAATGACATGCTAGGCGGCATGGGAAATCTTCATATGTTGTTGTTGTTGTTGTTGTTGTTGTTGTTGTTGTTGTTGTTGTTTAATAAAATGTTGTTATTGTTGTGAAAACCGATGTCAAACGTGCTTTATATTTTTAATTCGTATGTTTTAAATATACAATTTTCAACACTAAATTACATATGCATAAAGAATGGAACGGAAGGAACAATATCACAATTAACAAACACGAAGGCAAACCGTTTATTTAAAACATGACAACCAAACGAAACAGATCAAACAAAACAACTCGACAACCAAACAAAACAACTCAAACTAAACAACTCGACAACCAAACAAAACAACTCAAACTAAACAACTCGACAACCAAACGAAACAGATCAAATGAAACAACTCGTTTATTTTTTTTGCGGCTACTTCCCGCTTTGCTTGAACTCGCACCATCTTTTCCCTTCCTTGCTCTCATTTCCTTGAGATGTGCAAACTTACCTTCTAGATATGTTATTCTATTTTCCAAATTATCAATTTCGACGTCGACGTCAAACGTGCTTTCAGCTTCATCATCACTTCCAACAGCAGCAGCTTGAGATTCAGCAGCGCGTTGAGCTTCAGCAGCATCTAGCTCTTCCAAATACTCTCTATAGTACGGATTTTTCCTTAACCATTCCAGAATCCGGTCTCTCTGCCACGGTGCACAGTTCGCATAAGAACCATATTCATCAAAAATTTCCCAGCCCCAATGAAGTATAATTTCATTATACCGGAGCTCGTGTGATAAAGCCTTTGACCACTCCTGTTCCGGCGTTAAACCATCCATTGTTATGTGTGTTTTGTGAGAATTGACAAACGGTTTTGTGAGAATTTATGTGTAAAATGAGACGGGAAATGATTCGGTNGAAGTATAATTTCATTATACCGGAGCTCGTGTGATAAAGCCTTTGACCACTCCTGTTCCGGCGTTAAACCATCCATTGTTATGTGTGTTTTGTGAGAATTGACAAACGGTTTTGTGAGAATTTATGTGTAAAATGAGACGGGAAATGATTCGGTATATATAAGTAAAAAATTGGCGGGAAAAAGGTAAAATTAGGCGGGGAGATAATCCCGTCGACATGTCCACGGTATCAAACAGGCGTGAAAAAATCTCGCCATACTATTCACCAATATTTTACAATAATTCTATGACTAAACGCTCCCGTCGACATGTCGACGGGATCATAACACTAAACACAACAATTAACTCTAATCATACGCTAATTATATTATTATTATTCGTGATTAATATACTCCCGTCGACATGTCGACGGGAGTATATTGGCGGGATAAATTCGCGCCCAAGTTTTGGCAATTACTGAGGTTGAAAAGTTTGACCAATATGGTCATGTCGACATGTCGACGGGAGCGTATTGATCTGAAAAATTCAAACCTCGGTCAAGCGTTTTTTTGTCGTTTTCTTCATTGTCCCGACGACAAAGTGTCGACGGGATCATTTCGTCGCCCGTTCTCCTGATTCTTGTAGTGAATCTGTCTTACCTTAATTAATGGAATGCTCCTCTTCAGTGATTTCTAAAATCTGCTCATGACCGGATTGGGAAACAACACTGTCTTTTGTTAGAGGTAGGAAGCCTGTGATGTTATTCATACAACTTTCTTGTTGTACATCTTCATCACAAACAAGTCTTACACCACATGCATTTATCCCAATGTCTGCGGTAGAAGTGAATGAAAAAGTAACAAATGTTTTTGCTTCCTTCCAACATTCTTCTCTTGGCGGAAAATAATGCAACCATATCATATCTGACCCAGCGACATTTGCAGTACTATCAGAAAACCTGCTCCCAAAGTTTAGATAGCCAAGGTCGACATGAGTTCCATCAAAGTTTATGACATCATATTTTAACTCCGTACCATTTTTAAAGTAATCAAGACTTCGGGTCCTGAAAGCAACACATGCTGCATATCTTCTAGACTTACTGTAGCACCAATGTGGAGGTAAATCTACCGTTACACGACTTCCAGCAGTTTGATTTGTAAACCATCTCGGAATTGTGTTTCCTTCAAACACAAGATGCACACTTTTACGCATGCTATTACCTTTCTGCAAACACAAGATTCCCTATTAATAATCTGAATTCTTTTAACGAATAAAAAAATGTTTACTTAAATAAAGAGAAATATATAAATCTGAGAGTAAATTTTACCTCAGGCAGAAACATCATCATGCTTTCAATGGTATGATTCTGAACCAGTTTTGGACAATTACTGAAGTCCAAGGTAAAATTTTTGTTATTTGAGACGTGTTGCTTGTCCAATTTTCGCAAAGAGGTGCAATCAATTGCATCACAATGATGAATGTTTGGTGGAAGTTCAGGTAAAACCTCAAGATTCTTGCATGCAACAAGTCCAAGGTCTTTGAGTTGAGAAAGTTGACTCAAAGTTGCAGGCAAGCAGGTAAAATCATTACCACTCAGGTTTAGACATTCCAGAAATGAAAAACTTTCCATGGTTTCTGGGCTTATATATGATATATTGCAGTAGCTAACATCTAGACGCTTTAAGAATTTTGAACTTGCCAATGAAGGCAATACCAAACTTGAGGGTAGTTGCAATTTTCTTAAGAAAGATGATGACCAAGAAGTTAAAGTCCCCCATCTAGATAGGATCCCCTCGTGTCCCCCAATTGAAAGTGGTTGAATATTCTTTGATACAAAAGAAGGGATTTCCTTTATGGAAGTTCTATCAACACAAAGCTCCACCAATCTCTTGAGTGTTCCCACTACCTTAGGTAGTCTGTGTATATTTGAGCAGCCCGATAGATTAAGAACCTCAAGCGAATACATTTCCGCTGTGCAAGGGAAACTCTTGAGACGTATGCAATTCCTCATATTAAAGACAACAAGCCGCTTGAGCCTTCCAATTGATGTGTGAACTTCAAGCAAGTTTACACAACCTTCAAGATATAGCTCTTCGAGATTTGGGATTTCTGTGAAGTCGGGGGTATTTGTGAGGTTATGACAGTGTCTCAGCTTCATTAGTTTTAACTTCTTGAAACCCTGACATGCATCAAGAGACTGAATCAATCTGCTTAATTATATATTTAAGTGTTAATTAGGTAAGAAATGCACAAACATTCAGAAGATCAATGCGCTTAAATAAATTATTACGTTAATAAATTTCCGTATCTCATCTTTAGTGCATTTGCTCTTCGTTTATTATCTTTCAGGGACCAATTTTTGTGATCAACTTTCCGTGCATTCTATTTTTTTAACTTATTTATCTTTTTCGTGCTCATGCTAAGAGAAAGAGAACATATAAATTTAAGAAAAATTAAATACCATAGGTGTATTCCAAAGATTTTTGATGCAGCTATAAGACATGTCAATGGCAACAATGTTTTCTGGATAAAAATCTGGTGGTAGCAACTTGAATGGGTATCCATGCCAGTAAAGCAGTCTTAGCTCGTTGGATATGAGGTTCAAACTTCCAGAGTAGTTCACCTTAGATTCCTTAAGTAGCCCTATTTCAAATGTTTGCTGACGGTTCTCCAGTTCCATATCCCAAATTTTAAGGATTCGCAGATTATTCATACATGCAAATGATTTACAGTCTATGTAAACTCTTTCACTCGATTGCTCTAGCAAAAGAACGAGAACTTCAATTTCCTGTGTTGCCTAGATACAAGCGAAGACATCAGCATACTATATGTATTGTGAAACATCTAACTAATTTTGTATAGTAATATATTAAATCACTTGTACTTATTATATGTATTTCTGTAAAATAACAAGAAAAACGAAGATTTTTTTTATTTTTTATTTTTTTATTTTTTATTTTTTATTTTTTATTTTTTTGTAAAAGTGGTTCGTTTTACAAGACTCTTTACAGACATGGGTTAATTAAATTTCTTTGAAAAAATGGGTCTTTAATTTAACAAAAAGATAACAAATATGAACCCCGCAACCAAGGCTTCCTATTTCTATGAATTCTTTAACATTTTTCATTAGCTAAAAATATTACTATTCGTTTACCTTCCTTCATAAATATAAAATATTACATGTCGATCTTCTTTTTCTCTAGTTACCATACGTGTGTTTATACCATGATACATCATATTCTACGTGTTGCATTAAGTTAAGAAGAAATAACAAAAAAATAAGATCTATTACAAATATATTCCAATGTCACAAGTGATCCGTCAATACCTTCGATCAGTTGACATCAATGCTAGATACGTATTTACTTAATTTGAGTTTATTTCCCTAAGTACATGATGTTAATTAGTCGAACACATAAGCTAATTCAAAAGTTAAATGAAAATATTTTATTTTAGTGTCAAAATGCGGTAGTATGTTTTTCTTTTGTGACAAGAAACTTTAAACTCATCAGCTAAACAATTGATATCATTTAATACATATTTAGTAATATACTTGATATCATCAAAGCTGTATCATACATTTTGATAGTTATTCCAATATAACCGAAAACAAGGGCGAACCCAGATATTATAGTTATCAGGTGCAAAAAACAAAAATGTGGATGAATTACAAAGTTACCAGGTTCATTTTTGAAAATATCATAATTTTTGACAATATGTACATTACTTGAAGAAAATCAATGGGGTTCCCGTGAACCCCCGGGGACCACCTAGGTCCGCCCCCGACCGAAAATAGTAGTAGTAAATTAATAATGCATTATTATTATTATTATTATTATTATTATTATTATTATTATTATTATTATTATTATTATTATTATTATTATTATTATTATTATTATTATTATTATTATTATTATTATTATTATTATTATTATTATTATTATTATTATTATTATTATTATTATTATTATTATTATTATTATTATTATTATTATTATTATTATTATTATTATTATTATTATTATTATTATTATTATTATTATTATTATTATTATTATTATTATTATTATTATTATTATTATTATTATTATTATTATTCGCGCACTACAAATAGTCCAATCCACATACTTTTATTCATACGAGTGCATAAAATTATGTAAGTTTATTAACACTTAATAATGTGTAAAAATTAGCTACATTAATAAGAGTAAAGAAAATTGTAATACAATATATTTTTCACACATATAATTGTATCAAAAAAAAAAGTTCACAATTAAAAGTGTCAAAAAATCTAAAACTTTTTCACACTTTTAAGTGTGAAAATGTATTGCAACACTCAGTTTTTTCACACTTGAGGAATAGTGAAGAACTTAGTTGTAACAAATGACTACNTTATTATTATTATTATTATTATTATTATTATTATTATTATTATTATTATTATTATTATTATTATTATTATTATTATTATTATTATTATTATTATTATCCGAGTACTACAAATAGTCCAATCCACATAATTTTATTCATACGAGTGCATAAAATTATGTAAGTTTATTAACACTTAATAATGTGTAAAAATTAGCTACATTAATAAGAGTAAAGAAAATTGTAATACAATATATTTTTCACACATATAATTGTATCAAAAAAAAAAGTTCACAATTAAAAGTGTCAAAAAATCTAAAACTTTTTCACACTTTTAAGTGTGAAAATGTATTGCAACACTCAGTTTTTTCACACTTGAGGAATAGTGAAGAACTTAGTTGTAACAAATGACTACAAACATATAAGGGTGATAATTTCTTATATTTTCCCACACTTAAAAGTGTAAACTTTTTTTTTGATAAAAAATTATTGTTTTACACATATAAATGTAACCAATTTTTACACATTATTAAGTGTTGATACACTATTAAAATTTTACACACTTTTTAAAAGTGTGGAGAAAAAAAATATTTAGATTGGACTATTTATTTGCAGTGACGCTAATTTTAAAAATTAGTGTGACATTATATGTTTTGCCTAAATAGAAAATTTAGTCCTAAAATAACTACGTGTAAATACAATTACTTGTATAAATACAGTTTTTGGTACAAATACTGAAAGAAAAACATCTATTCTCACATGAAATACCTAAAACAAATCATTAGATAAATGGTGGTAAATAAACACTATTAATAAACAAAGGGGCTACATGCCTACATGAAATAACTAAACAAAGCCAATTTATATGGTGGATCTATTCGTGCTAGAAAGCGTGATCAAAGACCTATCAATTAGAACTCTGATGTTTGTCTCCGCAAAAAGGTTGCAGCTGTCTAGTACACTTGCTGCGAGGTCTTTCTTTACTCCAATGAACGAGCATGCAATATCAAGGAAGATAAATTTCTGATCTTGGGTTAGCGCATCGTAACTTAATCGAAGCACTTGTTGAATCTCTTTATTAGGATATAACTGAAGCCTTGCTAATTCGCTTTTCCATTCATGCACAGTTTTATTATACAAAAAACGACCCAAGACTTTGAGGGAAAGAGGGTGACCTTGCACATATTGCACCACCTTATCAGCAAGCTCTTTGTAATCTTTGTTAGGATGTTTTTCATCAAAGGCATGCAAACTGAAGAGCTCTAGAGCTTCCCCGTCATCTAAAAATGCCATATCATAGATTTCATCAACCTTATAAGAGCTTAGCAACTGTCTGTCTTTACTAGAGAAAACTATTAAACTTCCAGGGCAAAACCAACTAGGTGAACCTGCAAGTGCTGATAACTGGTCTGAATGATCAACATCATCAAGAACAAGCAAGATTGGCTTATATCTTACCTTCTCCTGCAGTACCATAGTTCCTTGACTCACATTTGCTATCTCTAGTTTTGTTTTCAGGATGCCGTTAAAAACTTGCATCAGCACTTGAGCTAGGCCATGTTGTCTTGCAACTCCTTTGACATCTTCACAAAAGCAAAATCTCTCAAAGTGAATATACATCCGATTATAAATACTTTTGGCTAGGGTTGTCTTTCCTATTCCACCGATGCCGCATATTCCAATCATGTGCACCTTACTTGAGTCAACAAACCTTGCCAAGTTCATTTTATCTACACGGACATCCATTCCTACCAGGTTCTCAGCGACATGTAACGGCCCATCACGCAACTTTTCTAGGATATCCTTAGAAATGCTATCAATGAGGTTGGACTCATAGCTGTTGACCAAAAAGAACAAGAACATATATAGGATGAGTTTTTAAACGTCAAAATATAAATTGCTTTGAACGAAATTCACCTACAGAACGAAATAAAAAATATGTAGACCATAGTTAGTTTGAATTACATACATAAGAAAAAATCACATTATTCAAGAATATATTTACCCATTTGCCTCGCCATGGAGATCCCATCCGCATAAGTTAGCAGCAGTTACTAAAGCTTCCTTCCATATCGGCACCTCTGGTCTATTTGAACTTTCATGCTTAGCAAATGCTTCTGCATAGCTCCCAGTTTGTTTCCTCACAGCATCTGGTTTGATATCATAGAAGATTATCCGAATCTCGTGTTTGCGCTTTCCAGTTTTCTTGCACTCTAGGATTTTGACAAGCTCCCTCAAACACCAGGAAGAATAAGCATAATTTTTGGAAAAGATAACTATCAGAAACCTGGACTCTTCAATAGCTTTAAAGAGTTGAGGACATATTTCTTCTCCTCTTGGCAACTCATTATTATCTCTGAATGCATGAATTCCTTTCAGTCTAAAATCTTTGAATAGATTATCCATAAAGCTTTTACGAATATCTTCGCCTCTGAAACTTACGAACACGTTGTATGCCCATCCATGAGGAATGGATGTAGTAGCCATTACCAAACCTGTATATGTGGAATAACAAAAATTAATAGTAACTTACAAGAGTAAACATGATGGCAATAACAAATTATCTCTGAATGCATGAATTCCTTTCAGTAAAAAATCTTTAAATAAATTGTCCATGAAGCTTTTACGAATACCTGCGCCTCTGGAACTTACAAACACATTGTATGCCCATCCATGAAGAATGGCCAGTCCGATGTTATGCGGATGATTAAGACAATCTGTGCAAATGCAGGGGCCATATTTGTCCACTTCTCAAAATACTTTCGTACTAGACTAATTATTTAGTAGGGGCCTTATGTTATTTAGTAGGGGCCATATTATGCATAGGAAAATAAAAATTATGTGTGTATGTCTACAAAGAGTGAGCTGAAGAAGAAAAAAACTAAAACGTCTACAAATACAAAACAATATGAATCTCACAAAGTTGTTCTTACAGTGTATTGTCATCGGGGTAAAGTTAAAAGTTGGACAAGACAAAATAATTGAAAATAATTAAAAAAAAACAATATGTACTAAATAAAAAATAACAATTGTTTTAACTTTTAAGTACACGTATTAAACATGCTGGATATAGATGAGGATCATGACCAATATAAAGAGTCATGTGTCTTTAGTGAGTACACATATTTTCTAAAGAGAAGTTGATCATGATAAATATATAAAGACAAGCGCAAAATGAGATACAATGCACATTTGACGAACGTGAATACACGTACATACAAAAGATCATGAGAATGTCTAACGAAAAGAAATACATGCACATATATGGAAACCGCTAGTCACTACACCAATCAGGACTTTTCGAGACAGAGCAAGTCGTCCCCAAAAGTGACGTTTTGTCGTCTCTAAAACCTTTGGGGGACAACAGGTCGTCCCAAAAAGTGTTGTCTCAAAAGGTTTTGGAGACGGCAAATTTTAACTTCGGGGACGACACGTGGAATAGCTTATATACTTAAAAATCTCAAACAGTATCTCAAATAGTTCGTAAAACTTATTATGCCGCAATTTCATCATTTTGACGTATCGACTTCTATTCCACATGCTTCACACGTTTATTACACTGGAATCATTATTGAGTATTCAGTTTCACTAAATAGTTTTCAAAACTAAAATTTAAACACATCCTTAACCTATGCAAAATCTTCCGACAATTGCAACAAACAATAGCATACCAGGCCAGTAGTTTATATATCGTGTTAAACCATACAGCTTGAATATTAATCAATTGTTATACAAGATGGTCTTTTTGTTATTCAGCCCGAAGAATGCCAAAATACCTAAACTACGAGGCTAAGCCTAAACGAGCTCTCACAACAAATCGTTATACAAGATGGTTTTTTTTTGTGTGTGGATAAACACTTAGCGAAATTAACAAAACTCATACAAAACCAAATGCATATATACTAACCAAAATTAACCAAACACATACTACTAAGTACTAACACTTAGAAAAATTAACAAAATTAACCAAACGCATATTACTAACCCGACTGTCCCGGCTGTCCCAACTGAAAGAGAGAAGAAGAGAAGAAGAGGTGGTGGTCGGCTGTAGTCCCGGCAACGGTGGACGGTGGTCTGCTGTTGTCCTGGGCCCCTAGCAGCAGTGGTCGGCGGTGATGCTAACCAAACTATCCAAAACAAATTTACAACTAAAATTAAAGAACCAAAATTATCCAAAACAAATTATAAACCAAACTTAAACATATTAAATTAAACTAAACAAGTCAAAATAAAATAAATAAATAAATAAATAAAAAGAAAAGAAAGAAACATACCTTTAAACTAAAGAGATGCTCCGGCTGTGTTTGGTTGGCAGGCAGAGGTCCGGTTATGGTGGTCCAGCGAGACAGTATGCGAAGGCGGCCACGGTACTACCAAAATCACAACACAAACATAAAAATAACCCTTAAACACAAACACAAACATAAAAATAACTAAATAACTAAAATAAACAAACCTTTAAACTAAATGTTGTTTGGGATTGCTGTGGTGGTACGGTAGGTGGTGGTGGTGGTTTCGGATGAATGAGATGTGAGTTTTGTGTGTACTGTGTAGAAGATGATTCGATGAATGAGATGTGAGATGTGAATGAGACACTTACACTGTGTTCTTAAATAATGTTTAAAAGGAAAGGAAAAGTAAAGAAAAAGAAAAGAAAAGACAAGAAAGTTAGTCATAGATTCTCTGTTCTTGAGACTCAGTCAAATGAAAGAAAAGCAAAGAAAGCTTGGCCATCAAATTTGTTATGGAGTGAAAGTGGCCGGTGGGAGTGGAGAGTAACATGTTCTCAAGAAAAAAAAAGTAGGACAGGAGGGAAGTATTGTTAATAAAAGTATAGAAAAGAGAGGGAAGTGCAAAAGACCATCAATGATTGGGATGGTGATGAAATAAAGAAAACCTTCACTTGTCTTTTTCTAACTAGTTATAATACCTGTGCACGCACAGGGTTTTTAAAATTTCATTTTGATTATGTATTAATATTAATTAAGAAATAAATCACTTAACATGTTTTAATTGGTTTTACTTGGGGGACTAAAAATACAAAATCATATTTATATATGTTATAATCTACCTATTATTTTAGGAGAATGCTTTTGAATTAAAAATTATATTTTATTATTCAAGCAAAATCACATGATGATACTTATAATCTTGCCGAAAGTACCCAAAACTCAATGTAAACTTATTTTGATCACTTATAGTAACTGTTTAAGTCTATTACAAGTTGTTTTTTTAGAAAATACCTTGCCGGAAATAAGTAAAACTCACCGGAAATACACAAAACTTGCCGGAAATAACTAAAGTTTGTCAGTAATGCCAATCCGATTAATCACTGATTAATCCCGCCTAGACCGATTACAAGCTACAAGGTGGTCGACCGCACGACTACCGATTCGCGATTTTTGCAACCTTGGCATATTTAGATAGTTTTGAAGATTGATCATTCCCTTGATTATGAATAACCATCATATCATGTTTATTAATGTACTTTTTTGTTTAGAAAATTGTACTTTTATAAGTTTGCGCTATTTACTTCTCATGTTTGATCATAACATTACCAAATTAGCATAGATGTTTACACTATAGCTTCTTTATTACATAAAGAGAAAAAAAAATGTAATGGGTATAACTCAAATTTAATCTTACGTTTATATATAATGTATAAAAATAATTTTTCTCTGAGATCGAACTATATAAGGAAATTATAATTATTTGTATAAGTAAATTATAAATGCATGAAAAAAATGACAAAGAGTGCATTCGTAAGTCTTTTATGATTGTTCGAATCCTTACCGACCTTTCACTTTAGTGCAACTTTCTTTACAATTCGCCTAAATCATCAAGGTATAAAAGATAACCATATTTTAGACCGTTAGTTGATACCCATAGTGTTCCATGACAATCATGTGTTGATAATTAATCCTCCTCTAAAAAACGCACACAAAAAATTGTATTACACTTTAGCATGTGTGATAAAATCATAAAACTGCAAAAACCACTTACATGCATTATAGTGAGGAGAACAACAAAGTTAGTTATAACATCAAATAAGAAAAATTCAGATTAGAACTACAAGGGTGTTCGGTTATGCTTATTAAAGGTGCTTATTGGCTTATTCAATTACCATAACACAATAAGTTTATGATAAAACTATAAGTTTTTTTTTTGAGAAGCTTAGTAAAAAACCTGTGAACTCACAACTATTTCTATCATAGCTTAGTGTGTTTATAGTAAAAACACAAATATTAAGTGTAAGTTTTCAATAAAACATTAAAAAAAAAGTTACTAAAAGTTGGTATGTATGACAAAAAAAGTTAAACCATAAAAAAGGTTACTAAAAACTATCAGCTAGATAAGGCATAAGCTAAAGTTCTGTTGAGGTCTCTTTCGGATTCTATCCAGAAGCAAAAAGAGGTTAACACATAAATCATAAGTATATAAGACTGGTTGTATCTCAAATCCGTGATTATCAACTCAATAACATGATCGCAATATAGTAACGTAATAACTTGATTTAAAACTATGTATTATTGCTTAAAAATTCTCATGTACATAGTTTAATTCCTTTACAACGGCCAACTATTACGCATATATTTATTTTCATGAGTCGTTGTTATAAATAGAATCGCGTATATTTATTTTCATATCACAGTAACTTGTGCTTATCATTTGATATTTATATTCCCGTTACTAATAATTTAGCCTTATTTAATATTCAAACCCGTGTACGCTTGAATTAAACTTTTAAATAGAATAATATAAGTCCTTATTTTTAAAAAAATATTCTAATGGATGGAAGTCTAAAACTAACAATATTAAAACTAATTCGCATATTTACCAAATTTTGTAATTTTAATGGATGAAAGTCTAAAAATTAATACTAATACTCATTTAATTTTAAACAAAGTTAATATTATAAAGTATAATGGGTACAAAGTGTAAGGGCTTATTTGTGTTTTTTCTAAAGTTATTAGAAAACATGGAAACTTGTAATTTTACACTTAGCTCTACATAATTTATTTAAAGTTCAACCACTAAACTTTTATTAATTACTTCCTCTTTTTTTAAGTTTTTGTTTTCATAAATTTGACACCTATATTTTTATGAATTTTTTTTCGTTAATCAAATTCTTCACCAAATTTATTAAAGTTTGACCAAAATCAATTCAATTTTGACTTTCTATTGGCCAATCATATTACTTGATTTCGCCTACGTGGCAAAATCGAGGTCTCCTATTGGTCCAATTTTTTTTCCACTAAGATTGTTTTGTCAAAAACACTCCGAAATGATGTAATTCTTTTATTATATAAAAGATTTTACTGTATTTCTTTTCAATCATTAATGGTCATCTCATTTACCTAAAAACAACATCGTTAAAAAGGAATTAAAATTGTTTTTAAAGCTTTTTTTTTATTTTTTTATTTTTTTATTTTTATTTTTTATCCCATAATCCACCGTCCACGTATGTGAATGTTTCTTTAAACCTTGAATGAAACTTGCGTTCATCTGAACGAGATCCTCAAATATTAATTTGTTATCAGTGATTGACACGTGAAGATTAAAGCTAAAAAGGGAGGTTAGTTATTTCATTTTCCAGTTTGCTGTGTAAATGGTTACTGGTATCATCAATCATCAATTTGTCTGTAAGGATAAAATTGTTATTTTGGCTTTTAAGAATTAAAAAGATAGATTATTACGTTTCTTTACTTTTCACTCATTTTACTTCCAAGTCAAGAACACACAACACAAAAGTGACTTTCTTTCCTCCCCACCATTACCCTTCTTTTACCAGTCTTTGCTTTCTTTCCCCTTTCAAAATAAAACTGGAGAACATAAGCTATTAGAGTCACTATGGTCGGTAGTATCGTGATAGTGTCCTTTTGTTACCGTTTGTATTTTTGTTTCTTGCTCATTTAGCTACTTATTATTACAGTTAAAAAAAAACGATTTACTCCGTATTTAAACAAAGTATATGAAGTTAAAGAACACCACATAATTTAAAGTGAAAGTTAGAATGCATGTGTATAAGGCTAGGTGTAATGTTCATCTCCATATCATCTTTACCTTGGCGTTGCATCAGATTTTCAGTGCATCAGATTAATATCACATTTATAGGTGTAGTTGTCACCACCTTCTTAAACGCATAGAAATACCCCATCTAATAAAAACATACCAAACGATATACCTCAAACACACTCACAAACTAAATAAGATTGTGTGTTTCGTTAGGCGATCTGCACCACTGAACCAACACACTATTTAAACCTTGGCGCGCAGTGGTGTTTGGCCGTAAAGGACATGGCGCATGGTGATGCACCAGCACTGTTGGTGAGATACACCATAACGTCTGGTCTGAGATATGTACGTTTGTATACAAAATTTTATTTGTTCCCACTCCATGTTGGGTTATATATATTTCTGATAGTCAACAAATTATTTGGTCAGGAATCATAGAAAGTGACCCACGGATTTTTAGGGGAAAGTTGCATAAAGGAAAGCATAAAAGACACCATTAAGTACGGTTCAAAAACAGTAAAAAAGCCATAAAAAACCGTATCTAAAGCCTTTTTTTAAGTAGTGCAAGGAAGTTCAGTAGAAATTTACATAAAGGAAAGCATGACATAAAAGTCACCCAAGAAATTTCAGGTGAAATTTACATAAAGGAAAGCAAGACATAAAAGTCACGCAAGAAATTTACATAAATGAAAGCAGGAAAAGTCACCAAATTAAAGGAATTTCATGTGAAAGAAGTTACATAAAGGAAAGCTTTTTAGGGATTATTTACATTTCTTCTAGCGCTCAATATTCCAGGAAAAGTCACCCGCAAATGCGTTTAGCTATATATCTTCTTAATAAATGAAAGCAAAAATTATGAAAGTAGACAATATGGAGAGTTGTTTGGCACACTCAAGACACATTTTTTTAGAATATCTAAAATAGACATTGTATTAATGACCTGTTGCATTTGTATTGTTACTTTGTTTCAAGTATCTGGTTTAGTTGTATGTTGTTTGCTATAAGTTCTAATCTTCTTTGGTGATGCTTTTGGCATGTCAAAGCATCTCCATTGTTTAGCTCGTATATAGTATTCCAAAAGTCTAATATATTTTTCACCGTTCGCCAAAAAAAGACCAGCAAAAGTTGGCTATTAACTAGTCAAGTGCAATATATTGTGAAGCATTTGTCTTTTTTTTTGGAAAGGCAACAATTTTATTAAAAGGAACCAAAAAACAAAATATAAAAGAGATGGCAACCCCTTTCTTAACAAGACAATTAAAAAAGAAGGCCCCAAACACAAAAAATCAATGCCAAAAATGCAACTTGGACCATATGACTTAACTGTTGTCATATGAAACCAAGCCATTAATGGCCACTTTCACAATATAAACTAAACTCAATTATACCACAATGAAAAACCACTACCCACTGAAACATATTGCAGATTGCATTTTTTTTTATCTCAATACCCACTGAATGTTGGATTTTATAAGTCCAAATGCTTATATTTCTAAGTTACTACAGACAATATGTATTAAGTATTTATTAGCAGACTTTATTCGATCAATAGGGTTGATAGTATAGGATTGATGACCTGTCAAAATGACAGTTATTATAGTTAGTTATGGTTAGATTCGGTTAATGACAGTTACATGTGAAAAGGTATGTCGTTTTGTCCAAAAGGAACCATTGCAACCTTTGAAAACATGTCTGTACATTGCCTATATAAACACTTGTACTTTACAGTTATTATTTAATCAATCATTAACAGTTAATCTTGTTATTCTTTCCCTCCTAAATTCGTATACAAGTTTCTTTCATTCACTGCATCAATATTTCACTCACCCATTTACATACATACTGCAACAATGGTTAACACCAACTATTATATTGAAAACAAGTGGGCTAATCCTCACATGAGATCTGTTGGCTCATCTAACATGTGGAATCAGAGCCAAAAACCTGGGAGAAACACAATCAACAAGTCTCAAACCGAATTTGTCCAAAGACAAATCAAAAGGGACAGTGAGACTGCAATTGGCAACCAAATCAAACAAATATCAAAGGAGTGCAAAGATATGCTAAGAAAGAAACTAGAGGAGATCTGTGTGCATAACAATAGGTTAGCACAGAAGAAGACAACACTGGAAAGACACAAGAACTATGTTTGTTTCAAGTGTAGACTAAGGGGACATATAGCAAAGAATTGTCCTAAAGAAGAAAGTCACACAGAGACTGCAAGCCCTGGAATCATCACTCACACACCACAAATCCAAGTTGCATACCCTGAATCCATTCACCTATCCACAGATTTCATGGTGGAAGGCATTGATGAACAAGATTGGAACCAAATCTGGTATGTAAGCAATAGGATCAATAGGCATGTTTGCTGTAACATGTCTCTCTTTTCAAAACTGAAAGAAAAATTCTCAGTTGAAAAGAATGAGGAACAAAAGAAATTCATTTTTATACATGGAATAGGAGAAGTGCAAATCAAGATAGGATCTGAGATCCTCATCATCCATGGTGTTCATTATACACCAGAAGTCACTCTCAACATTCTCTCTGCATAAAAAATGGAGGCATAAGGACTGGAACTCACTTTCAAAGGAAATAGGTGCAAGCCTATTCCCATGTTCAAGACCCCTGCAGACTGCTTCTTTGATGCAAATAAAATAAACCAGAGGCACAATGAATACTTGGAAGGATACTTTAGGATGCTTGATGAAGTTCTCAATACAGGGAGGATCACAAGGAAGAACAATACAAAGAAATGGCAGTTACCTGTTAGGTCACCATATTAGTAAACACAAGTATTCAAATGAAAGAAATGAGATGAGAATTAGACTTGGTTGATTAAGATCAATATGAAATATGAAAGAACAAGAGTTTCCTTTAGATATGAAATTAACCAACAAGAGAAAGGATTACATAGAGGTCCTATTTATAGGATGGGAGCTAGGGCAACACGCCTAGTCC
>LBNU01020656.1:155116-165263 GCA_014162995.1 Artemisia annua | reverse complement strand
TGTTGTGCCCAAGTTCTTTGGATGCGGACACAGCTCACAGATTATGGCTTTAATTTCGACAGAATACCTATGTATTGTGACTCGAAAAGTGCCATAGCCATCTCGTGTAACCCCGTGCATCATTCTAAGACGAAGCATATTAGAGTCCGCTACCACTTCATAAAAGAGCACGTAGAAGAGGGTACAGTTGAAATTCATTTCGTTAAGACGGATTACCAACTTGCCGATCTATTTACTAAAGCCCTTCCAAAAGAAAGGTTTGACGAATTAGTTCGACGAATTGGCATGCGAAGCCTAACCCCTGAGGAGTTAGAACGTCTTTTCGAATCTTCTTGAAAAACATTTTCAAAACCGCTTCGCTGTAAATATTTTTGAAAAAAAAGAAAATACAAAATTTGAAAAACCACCAAAAACAAAATAAAAAAAAAATAGAAAATTTTCAAAAACACAAAAACAATATAAAAATCAAAAAATCCAAAAATATTCTTCTCACGACATGTCTCTCGTATAATCGATATTATGTACGTTTCTAGAAATGCCATTCAATAATGACACGGATATGTACATATGCTTGAGCGAGAGTTCATTTAAATGTTTTCTAAAACATGTCGTTTCTCTAATTTTCTTTTAACAATGGCTTTCGTATACTTCAGTACGAAACCCGGGCTTCAAAAGAAAGGAACGTGCTTAATCAATCACAGGTTTTAAAACTTTTTAAGCACTTAGCCTAAAAACAAAATGACTTGTGTACATTTCAGTACATAACTCGTATTTCAAAGCAAAAACTCCCTCTAAATCCATTAAAATTGATTTTAAACTTTATGTTTAAACAATATGCTTTCTTTAAGGGGGAGTATAAAAAGAAAAAGAAAATGTTCCAAACTTCATGCGAAAAAGTCCGTCTATCTCTCCAAATGCTTTGTATTTAATCAATTGATTGCAAAAATATCATGATATGCTATTTTTTAGGGGGAGAAGACGTGATTAAATGTGATAAAAAATGTTCAAAAGTTGTGGAAGAATCTCGAGCTCGTCAGTTAAGACTTAAAAGTCTTATACTAGACTTAGAATTGACTCTCGAATTGACGAAACAAAATGTTAGTATTAGAAAGGATTTATCCAAGTAGAAAAGTACCGATTCGAGAAACTCTTAATTAGATGTTTACCATGACGGGTCTAACTTCCTTTCTAGGAATGTTAACAACTTCAAGTTAGTTACTAGAGCTAGTTATCACCTAAAAGCTGATAATGGATCTCTTTAACTAAGCAACGTAAACGTGTCCGTCGGGTATATGTCTATTAAGAGTGGATCAATTCAAAAAGCGCCAACTCTACCCAACATGTGCAAATTTATCTTAACATAACTCATGAGCACATGTGAAGGGGGAGTATTTCAAAAAGTGCAAAACTCTCAATGTGTTAACTAAAATGTGTTTGATAATCATAAACACTTTGAGAGATTTTCAAGAAAAAGGTTTATGGCAACAATAGGATAGTCATGGCGATATAAGGTGACTAAGGTTAGGAAAAACCGTCCTATGATCTGCCAGAACCGGAGGGATCTACCCAAGGACAATTCCAATAGATAGAATTAGAAGTCCTTATGTATGATTAAAAGAAGGAGTAAAGAATGAAAGGGAAAGAAGGGGTTGAAGAATGAAAAAGAAATGAAATGAGAAAGGGTGAAAAGAAATGAGCCCTCCATATGTTCAACCTTAGGGCAGACACCGGGTTCAACTCATANGAATCTACAAAGTTAAGTGACAAAGATCAAAGTGAAAGAACCGCGACAACAAATATATCTATGGCAAAGACTAAAGATGTATGAGCATGTTGGAAAGGCGACTAACCTAGAAAGACAAAGCAGTGACATAAGGCAGATGAACAACCACAACAACAAAGAACAAAGAAAAGTCATGGTGTAAAGATCACAAAGCATGAAGGAACAAAGAACGATGAACATTGAACAATGACTTAGCTAATGTTTTCTAAAGACGTCAAGAGCAATAATGTTGAAGTTTAAAGATAAAGACGAAGACGTCACGCAACCCTCAATGACCAACACTTAGGGGGAGATTGTTAGCATCGTATTTTTATATTATGAAGTGTCGGTCATTATATTCTTGAATCGTGTAATAGGTTGCGTAAGAAAGTATTTCTAAGTTGTTTGTTCAAGTTTATTAGAAAGATGGAACTTCAAGGGCTAAACTTGTATAAGCATGAAAGCTAACATGCCTAGCTCTATATTAAGAATTGTAAACCTCACTTTGAGGTTTGGTTGATCATTGTGGAATACACATAGCTTATATTTTACACATAGTGATCCTCCCATCTCTCTCTCTCTTCATCTCACTTTCTCTCTCTAAGATTTGGTAAATATGGTCGTGATTTAGGTTGTATACGGGTCCTACAGACTTGGTGTTCAAATGTTTATGTGAGTATGAGTTGGTGTATCTTGGACAGATTTTCTTGTTTGTTCTAAATATTCATATGCATATGACCTCAAAAAAAACGACATTACATGCCCTTATGTTAAATCTTTTTTTACAACAAAATATTTTTAGAATATTCAATGAACTTGCTACCTTTTGTGGCATTATTTCACGAAACACAATTTTACCTGCCTAATCATAGGGTTTACACATGATCCCATAGATTCACTTAAATATGCTACTCTCCAGCTCCTCAAACAATGGAACAATCAGAGAGTCGGAGATGCTTGTAGCATAACTTCATCATGTATATTTTGTTGAAAATATTATCTAAGTCTTCATGAGTTATTATCCCATATTCATTGTGATTTCACAATGCTTTAGCATCCTCAAATAACACCATTTGAACGTCCCATAGATATCCAAACTCCAACCAAACCATCTAAACACATACAAACCACACTAGGCAGAAGTAAAACATTTTCATAGATACCGAATTTGAAAAATAACCTAATACACCAACATAATTGTAATTTTTCACTAAATATGTCCAACAACTCTATAATTTGGAAAATTCTTTTAAAATATCCATAATCAAAGGGCCTGTTTAAAAATTATCACACTTATTTAATTAGTCTTTTAGTGCTACTTCGATAATTCGTTCACAACCCCAAATTAAAACCCTAAACGCTGCCCATTTTGTTTATTTTTTATTTTAGAAAATTGATCTGATTCCAATCATCTCAAATATTTTTCACTGGATCCATGATTCTACGAACAAGGTATATCAATCAACACTCTATTTTAATTTATTTGATTTTTTATAATTCATTTTTAAATATATTTGCATCAGTTANATGCATTCGACCAACACTAAACGAAACCATGTGGCCTGTTTCTATAGATTACCCCAAATTTAATTATGATACTCATGATGATGAGCCCCATAGCAGATATTGACTTGGTGTTCAAACGTTTATGTGAGTATGAGTTTGTGTATCTTGGACAGATTTTCTTGTTTGTTCTAAACACTCATATGCATATGTCCTCAAAAAAAATGACATTACATGCCCTTATGTTAAATCTTTTTTTACAACCAAATATTTTTAGAATATTCAATGAACTTGCTACCTTTTGTGGCATTATTTCACGAAACACAATTTTACCTGCCCAATCATAGGGTTTACACATGATCCTATAGGTTCACTTAAATATGCTACTCTCCAGCTCCTGAAACAATGGAACAATCAGAGAGTCGGAGATGCTTGTAGCATAACTTCATCATGTATATTTTGTTGAAAATATTATCTAAGTCTTCATGAGTTATTATCCCATATTCATTGTGATTTCACAATGCTTTAGCATCCTCAAATAACACCATTTGAACGTCCCATAGATATCCAAACTCCAACCAAACCATCTAAACACATACAAACCACACTAGGCAGAAGTAAAACATTTTCATAGATACCGAATTTGAAAAATAACCTAATACACCAACATAATTGTAATTTTTCACTAAATATGTCCAACAACTCTATAATTTGGAAAATTCTTTTAAAATATCCATAATCAAAGGGCCTGTTTAAAAATTATCACACTTATTTAATTAGTCTTTTAGTGCTACTTCGATAATTCGTTCACAACCCCAAATTAAAACCCTAAACGCTGCCCATTTTTTTTTATTTTAGAAAATTGATCTGATTCCAATCATCTCAAATATTTTTCACTTGATCCATGATTCTACGAACAAGGTATATCAATCAACACTCTATTTTAATTTATTTGATTTTTTATAATTCATTTTTCAATATATTTGCATCAGTTAGGGTTTTTGTGTTATATGTTTGTTTCTTACATTTTTATGTTGTGTATTTGCATGTCGTTAAGATGTTAACGGCTTTTAATCCATAAATTATACTCTTTTAATTCGTATTTGTTAATCAACATATATTTTTACCATGGAGTATTAGATCTCAAATTTAACATATTTTTACCAAAAGAGAGTATTTGCATGGAGGGGTGATAACGAATGGTCATCTTAGAATTGTAGAATTGTAGACTGATGCTGGAATTGAAATAGTGAAAAAGTGGGAAACGGGAGAAAAGTTAATAGGTACAAGGGTGATCTGACCGGATAATTTTTACTGTATCCTTATTATTAAAATTGCAACTAAAATTTATCTGTTTTAACCCCAAAGTTATTTCTGATAGCATGTTGTACTTGTTATCTCTATGTGTTTGTATGACTTGTAAAGTATTAACTTGTTAATACCATTTCTTACCTTGGGGGTAATTATTTGAGTTTTTCATCTCAAACTACAAAATCTTGGCTTTTATGCTAAANCAATTGAGTTATATACATTTAGATCTATATAATTTGATAAGCTCTATATTCGTTGCTCAAAATGATGTTTAATCTAATGTTAATATACCATTTTTCAGTATGGAACTGGTGATAAGGTTTTAATTAACATTTTATTATCTGCAAGTGTACTATTTTTTTGTAGTAACACACATGTATTACACTAGTTTACCTTATCATACATTTCTACTTAAGTTAGTTTTGAAGAACTTTGCGACTATGTCACATGTTTGTATTGATAGATACATAATGATGACACTCTCAAGCATCAGTCCCCCCTACTATTATTGACTTGAGGTTCAAATATTTACAATACTTGAAGATGAGATACTTGAAGATGAGCTCTGTTCTTTGAATGGATTTTCCGGTTTTTTCAAATAAATAGAAATCTCTATTGTGTCAAGAAAACATTAATCACCACATGCCCTCATTAAGTCAGTGTGAATTACCGTTGCTAGTTTCCCTTATTATATAGGTAAAGGCAATGGGCATTCGAGATTGGAGCTTGTAGATAGAATATGATTAATTAAGTGAACGGTAATGCTCATGTTCATAGGTAATGAGCATCCTATCCATACTTCTTTGTTCTGAACTGCATATGCCCCAAAATACTTTGTAGTGGTACTTTAGATGTCAAACCAGATTGAAATTGATACATGAGTCATTTTGTAAATTTATAACAAAGTTAGTGGTTATAGGTCAAAAAGGGGTGTTTGGGTTAACACCCACATTCTATTAATTTAACGCTTCCGCATTATCGTTCTATGAAACTCATGTTCAGTAATAATACTCAGTATCAATGAAGTACTATGCTTTCTAAATTTTACGTATTTACGGCATGAAGCGATTATATTTTCGTAAAATGATGTTTGTGTATCAGCAGACCTATATGGCGTATAGGGTCGGACCTATACGACGTATTGCCCCAGGTTTGAAAAAAATTAGTCTAGGGGTTTCATTTTTGGTTGCTATGAAAGTGAAGTTGTTGGTGAGAATGAAGGAGAAAATTGGGTGAGAGAACTCAAGATGGAGGAATAGTTAGGAAAAGCATTAAGGAAGATGGGAAGAAATTTATGTGTCAAGAACTGATGTATTTTTACACTTCATAAAAAGTATGGTACTTTTCACAGGATCGTGAATCTTACACTCAAATGTGTAGTGGGGTACGAATTTTTTAATAATAAGTAAACGCTTATGTGGTTCTTTATTTATTTATTTATTATTTTTTTATAGCAAAAAGATGATATTTTGATGTGAAGATTAAGAAGATTCCATTGATGTAAATAAAAAANCAATTAAAATGCCACATAGGACGTAGCAAGATATTAATGCTCTAGTTTCAAGTCATATATTCTGTCTCCTCAAAGGTCAAGTTTGATTCAGGTAGTGCATTTTCAAGTTTTCAATGTTGTTTGTCTCATCAATTAATTGTATTATTAACGCAAATTGTTAGGATCATATTTTATTTATAAAAAGTGTCGCTCATTAATGTTATGTAATAGGTTGCTTTAGAACATTATTTCATGTTATTTAGTTCAAGTATTCATGGTTTGTAAAAGTGTAAGGGCCATTAGTGTAATAATGTAAAAGATAAGTTATGCCCTAGACTTCCACTATAAATACTCTTGTAAACCTCTCATTTGAGGTTGGTTGGTTCTCTTAGTAATAACATAGTTTCTTCATTTCACACACTAGAGTTCCTCCCACTTTCTCTCCATACTCTCTTTCTCTCTCTAGTATTTACGCATGATTCTTGAGTGAATAAGGTTATTCTACGGTCCTACACAAATTTAGTAAAAGGCCAATTATAAGCACTTCAATTAAATCACTTAATCAACCTGTTATAACAATTTTATCAAAAGTTTTGTGATGAAATGACATCATCTTACAATATAATTAATTTGCTAGAGTATCATGCATTCGACCAACACTAAACGAAACCATGTGGCCTGTTTCTATAGATTACCCCAAATTTAATTATGATACTCATGATGATGAGCCCCATAGCAGATATTGACTTGGTGTTCAAACGTTTATGTGAGTATGAGTTTGTGTATCTTGGACAGATTTTCTTGTTTGTTCTAAACACTCATATGCATATGTCCTCAAAAAAAATGACATTACATGCCCGTATGTTAAATCTTTTTTTACAACCAAATATTTTTAGAATATTCAATGAACTTGCTACCTTTTGTGGCATTATTTCACGAAACACAATTTTACCTGCCCAATCATAGGGTTTACACATGATCCTATAGGTTCACTTAAATATGCTACTCTCCAGCTCCTGTGAAACAATGGAAAGCATCAGAAGAGGTCGGACGATGCTTGTAGACATCTTTCATCATGTATATTTTGTTGAAAATATTATCTAAGTCTTCATGAGTATTATCCCCATATTCATTGTGATTTCAACAATGCTTTAGCACCTCAAATAACANATGCTTACTTAGTTGTGTTTGATGGAATGAAAACATTATCCACCAGGCATTTCAAGCACCAAGTATGTATACCTCAAAATACAAGTTGTATGGAGAACCATGCTAATGGATCACTTCTCATGGCTCAGAAAGTCTCTAAAGAATATATGGTAATTCTTTTATGTATAACTTGTTATTATTTGCTTAGTAAACAATTGGTAATTTTTTGAATTATTTACATGCCTTATTGATGCAGGATGATAGTCCAGATCCAAACAATATTGTACGTGACTACAGAAAAAACAAGACTGTCTCAGTCGTTGACGAGAAAGTCTCTGGAAGTTCGTCCTACCCATATTGAACGAGACTGGCTTGCTAATCATAATCTCGTGTTGCCTTCAATCTCTTGCAGGTATATTTTTGTTAATTTGCTGATTTTAGGGTTTTTTTTTATTTTTTATTTATTTTTTTTTTAAAGAAAACATAGGTTATGTGTACTGATTTGTTATGTTGTTGTTTGTTGATTTATTAGACTGTCATGCATTTGAAATTTGAGCTTATTATATGATTAACTGATTTTCCCTCGACAGACTGTAAAGCAAACGAACCATGGTTATTAGCAGCAGGAGATGTCATCCGGAGGTGACATCTGGTGTGTTGATACATAGGCTTAAGCTGTTGCACCATTGGTACCTTCTTATGGCAGCTTTTTATGACAACGGCACTCTGAACGAAGGAGCTCTTCCAAGGTGTCCTTTTTTCCACCTAGCCAAAATTCCCCACAACTATCCATTGGTGCTTTATTTTTAGTGCATTCCATCAAGGTTGGGAACTACCACACGAAATACTTTACAATCGAACTTTGATGGGAATGATGACATTAGTCAACAGGCACTTTCAATTCCAGAATTTCATACTTCAAAATACAAGTATGTTTTTACAATGAACCATGCTAAAGGAAATCCTCTCATGGCTGAGAAAGTCTCTAAAGATAGTCGTTAACTTGTACTGCATTTTTTTTTCTCAAGCTTTGTAATTTTTGTTTGAACCCATTTTGTTACCTAAATAATAATTGCTTGTCATATTGGTAACTTTGTCTAAAATAATCACATAGTAGCCAATTAGCCATATCATAACGTGTTACCGTCATAATTGAGTTTCTCCTCTTTTTGCTGTGCAACAAAACTTGGTAGGGAATCACATGGTATTAGTAGTTTGATACTCTTGGGGTTATATAATCAATGTTTAATATCAGGATGATCTGATTCAACATTTTTTGGGTAACCATGGTTTCTGACATTTTGGCTTACTAATCCACGGGGTTTGAACCCACCGCCACACAGACTCAAACCAGGTTATAAATGAACTTGCAACAATTTTTTAACATTTTTTGGTTGGAGGAACTAGAATTTAAAAGGCGTAAAAAGATCACTGACTTAAGTAGATAAGTTAATAACAATTTTGAAAGCTTGACCGATTACGTGTCTGACCCGTTGGAAACATCCCGAAACTCATCTTTCTACTTTTAATAGCAATATGATGTATCAAGAACCGTTACAAAAACCAAGTGACTAGCATTACATAGATCCAACCGTTAGCATAAAGGTAAAGATTGGAAGTGTAGCCATATCTATTACAGAACAATTTTTCTTGATTGGAGGTGTAGCCATTTCTAATTATCTATTACAGTTTGTTATTATGATTTGATTTGTTTTTATTATTTCCTAATTGAGTTTTATACATTTAGATCTATATAATTTGATAAGCTCTATATTCGTTGCTGAAATAATGTTTAATCGAAAGTCGATATACCATTTTTCTTTTATTATCTGCAAGTGTACTATTTTTTTTTATAGTAACACACATGTATTACACTAGTTTACCTTATCATACATTCCTACTTAAGTTAGTTTTGAAATACTCGATCCATTTATGCCACTTAGTCACCCATTTAAGAAGAAAGCAGAAGTGGAGTAGTGTACGAAACTGATACACAGTAGTATTCGATTCAGTCAATTAGTCAGCAATTGTTATTCCGACATTTAAATTGAAAGCAAATAGATCATAATGAATGCAAATAAATAGCCTTATTCAATGAGAATCCCACACATCGGATCTGCTAAATTGAAGATTTGTGACTTCCATGACTTGCAAATTCAGCCATATGTAGTATTTCCATAACCTGCAAACTTTACAATATGCTCTAAAATCAACAACTCCCGGTGGTTATTCTTGCTAGTATCCTTCTCATGTCCTATTTGGACATGAAGATGATGTAGAGCTTTCAATCAGATCAAATTCTACTTCTTCTACATCTCAAAGAGATTCTGTTCATGGGATCTAGCATAGAGATCAAAAAGTAAACATTGAATTCTTGGGTACTAAACAAACAATATTCAACTATTAACTTTTTGTTTTTTTAACTATCGAAATTAACCAAAAACTCGTATCAGGAGTAACACAATACGACCAAAACAACTATAAAATACTTTCCGAATTGACTGGCACAAAACCATTATTCACAACCCCCCTATATCTATTTAGTATTTATCATCACTGCTTGTCTACTATGTCTCTAAAGATAAGCATTGAAGGAGTCAAATGGCAGTCACCCTTCATCCTACCGTCTTCCTTCCTCTATTTTTGCACGTGAAAACTCAAGTGAAAGCGATAAGGACTCCATGCCGTCATCCTCCCTCGCTCTTTTCCTTCATTATTATATCATGTGTCTCTTCAGCTCTTTTCCTTCATTACTATATCATCTGTCTTTTCCTTCATTTATTGTTAGTTTCTAGATATTTTTATAATAGCACTAATATTCTGTTTAAATTACGCTCTAGGATCTCTTAATTAATATTACAATTATAGGTTTATTATTAAGCATAACTTGGTTATGAGTTAAATTACATCTTATTTGTTTTAGATATTTC
>LBNU01020656.1:119788-148273 GCA_014162995.1 Artemisia annua | reverse complement strand
AAGATACTAATGCTCTAGTTTCAAGTCATATATTCTGGTAGTCTCCTCAAAGGTCAAGTTTGATTCAAGTTGTGCATTTTCAAATTTTCAAGGTTGTTTGTCTCATCAATTAATTGTATTATTAACGCAAGTTTAGTAAAAGGCCAATTATAAGCACTTCAATTAAATCAGTTAATCAACCTTGTAGGACCTTAGATCAATAACTTTATCACACATGATAGCATTTAAGATTTATAGAAAAGTGATGGTCATTCTCATATTTGTAATATAATGTGTCGTGTGTTAGAAATAGTTATAAGAATTAATATTGAGCGTTGGACTTGTTAAGCTAATAGGTTAAGAGTTAAGATTAAACCATGTAATAGTTAAAGAAAACAAGTCCAAGCCCAAGCCCATGGAAAGCCCATCTTTCCTTATTATAAGAGGTATAAAAGCCTCCTTTCACCTCATTTAGTAGGGGTGCTTAGTGTGTATTGTGTGTGTTTTACTATAATAAAGCTCTCATATTTCATCTCTTTCTTTCATCTTATACGCCACACATATATCATCCAAGTCACCACCTTTACTTCATATTGTGTTAGTTTGAGTGATAAAGTTATAGATCTAAGGTCTTACAAGTGGTATCAATAGCCAAAAAATGATTTAGGAGTGTTGAGAGTTTGCTTGTTTCATATTTTTTAAGCTTTATTCACGTTATTTTTCAAATTTTTTTTTAAAGATTCAAGCTTTAAAATTTCGTACTTGATTTTGTACAATTTATCTAGAACTTGAAAAAGTTTAAAAAAAATCATAAAGTTTGCAACTTTCCTCAAGTTTTGGTGTTTTTAAGGCTAGAAGTAAAAGAATCTTGGAATACAAACTTTATTTGGGTGTGCTTTTTGCAAAATCAAAATCTGCCAAAATTATCTAGAACACAAAACCCTAATTATCTAGAACACAAGACACAAAAATTTCGAGAACACACCTCGTTGCTCCAGAAGTGTTACTGTTGCTTACTCGGTGTTTCCTTCACTTGTATAAGTGAGAAAACACTTCGACTCGTGGTATACTCTCTAAATTGTATAATTTAGAAAGTTTGGTCAAACTTTCGACAACTCTGTAAAGTTATCGAGAACATGTTTTAGATAATTTTATCGAGAACACATTCTAGATATTTTATCGAGAACACATTCTAGATAATTTTATCGAGAACACGTTTTAGATAATTTTATCAAGAACACGTTTTAGATAATTTTATTGAGAACACATTCTAGATATTTTATCGAGAACACATTCTAGATAATTTTATCGAGAACACATTCTAGATAATTTTATCTAGAACACATTCTAGATAATTTTCTGGGTTCATATTTTCAAAAATTTTACTAAGACAAAATTTTTCGAAATTTCTTTGTGGACTAAGTTTTGAAAATTATTGGTGGATCGAAAGTTCGTTGACCAAGGAAAGTAACCTTCACCAAATTCTACTCTTATTTCGTTGAACCGATCCAAGATCAACTCTATCAATCATAACTTCATCAATGGCAACTCAACAAGATATTCATGCAGCCGGTGCCAAAAACCGACCTCCCATGCTTTCAAAGGGTGGTTACTCACAATGGGCTAGTAGAATGTTACGCTATCTTCAGAGTAAAACAAATGGAAAACAACTTGTTCACTCCGTTTTGAAATGACCCTTCAAACCAAAAGAAATACTAGACCCTGGTGATCCTAATGGAACCCCCCAGTACCACCTTTCTACAGACTACAAAATGAGGCTGACTACACTGAAGAGGACAAACAACAAATTATAGCTGATGACCAGGTGTTTCATCTTGTTGTTCTAGGTCTACCTGAAATGACTTATGCTATAGTGGATAGTGAAGACAGTGCTCATGCTGTCTGGGAAAGAGCCAAAAAGTTAATGTATGGAAGAGACATCGGGAAACAGGAAATGGAAACACAATTGCTCAAGGAACTACGCAAGTTTACTTCAATTCCTGGTGAATCAATAGTCGTATTACCACAGGTTCTGTAAGGTCATGAATGATTTGTCAAGGCATAATCTCACTCAGACAAACATTGCTAACAACACAATTTTTCTGAATGAGCTACAACCAGAATGGGGAAGATATGTCACTGTCGTTTATCAAACGAAGAATTTGCACGATGTTACCTATGATCAGTTGTATGACTTCTTGAAGCAAAATCAGGCTGAGGCAAATGAAGTAAGAGCTGAATTACTTGCTAAAAACATGATCCTATCGTACTCATTGCTAGTACACCAACACCTTTACCAATGAACACACAACATCAACTATCATCATCTTCTAATCACAACTACATGCAACAGCAATATCTTCCACAACAACAAACAACTGTAATCCCACAACAACAATTCTACCTACAACAACAACAAGTTATTCCACAACAACAATATCCACAGTTCCAAGAACCAGAGTTCGCAACAAGCAGATTGCTCAGCCGAGTTTCAATATGGGCAATGGAGGCCAAATGGTTGGAATTATAGGGAATCAGCAAGGATATGCTACTGGATTTCACATTGGTAATCAGAATATGCAGAATCAGATGGGTCAGTATGCAGGGAATCAGATGGGTTAGTTTGGTGGAAATCAGAGGGATCAAAATATTGGTAATCAGGCAGTGGGTAATTAGGATGGAAATGTTGCAGCACCAGTTGGTGGGAATTATGGAAATATGAATGGGAATCAAGGAAATTTGGTAAAGTGTTTCAACTGTCAATGTGTAGGTCATATGGCAAGGAACTGTCCTACTAAGCCGAAAAGGAAGGATACAGCGTATCTACAGAAAGCATTGATGCTGGCACAAAAGGAAGAGGCAGGATTGCAATTGACTGCTGAGGAAAATGATTACATGGCTCTTATGGATGATATGGAAGATCGTGAGGATATCAACGCGAATTGCATCTTCATGGCAAATCTTCAGGAGGCTAAGTATGATACAGATTCTGAGACACCTCCTGTTTATGACACCAATGCAGTATCTGAGGTACCATTAAACAATACCTGCAAGAATAATGATATATTTGATATGTCCCCTCATGAGGAACAGCATTCTAAGACTCACGCAATCACTTATGATACATACCTGGATACGCCAAGTTGTAGCAATATTACTTCGGCAACTCCCGATATGAATCATAATGATGGCTCCGTTTCACAGCATGCTGAGAATGATGAGGACACACGTACTTTATTTTAATCGTTGTTGAATAATTGTAGTATTGAAATTGAGAAAGTGAAAAAGGTCAATCGCGAAGTTAAGGCCGCGAATAAGAAATTGACCACTGAGCTTGAGAGACACAAGGAAAAAGAAAAAAGTTTTCAAATTGATAAAAAAACGCGAGTTTGAATCTGAAATTGGTTATAAGAAGATACTTGTTAAAGATAGGGAACTGCAATGCAAATTTGACACTCTTGAAGTCACTTTAATGAAAACCGTTAACTCTTTAAAACAAGAGATTTCTGATTTAACTAACCAAATTTCAAAACGAAAATCAGCTTATACCAATTTTGAAATAGAACGGGATGAGTTGAAAAAGGACTTTGCAAAGAAAGAAGATAAACTTTTGGAAGAAAACATAGAGTCAGAACATAAGATAGCAAAACTAGAAAATTTGTTGGTTAAAATGGGTCATTCTGCTCAAACAATTCATATGATTACTAATCAAACTGATCCGATTTACCATGCAAAAAACAAAATGGCTCTAAGTAACAAAACTCCTTGTCATCTCAAGAAAGCTCAGAAAGAACAGATTGTTTTATAGAATGGAAATGTGATATATGAGAAACATGATCCTCCTATTGTTCGTGATTATGTGGAAACGATGGAACTGGTCGATGCGAGCATCAATAAAATGAAACAAAATAATCCAGATTTAAAACCAATTGATTACAACAAACTGAACAAACTTTCTGGAATCACCTTTTTTCCACAAAAACAAGCATATGAGATTTACAAAAACCTTTCCAAAAGCCGAGGAATTTCAAAACATGTTTCTAAACCTGTAGTTGTTTCCAAATCTCTTTCAAACATGGAACAGATGTCTTCAAACAAAACTTTTAACACAAGTGCCGCAAGAGGATATCTTGATGATCTCAAAACCAGAATATGACAACTTCTAAAGATTTTAGAATCTAAAACGGATATAAATGAGAATAATTGGAATTCCACGGTTCATTTACAAGTAAAAAAGATTCTTGAAAATGACATTTCTCCACAACTCAACGCTGTTAATGCTAGAGTAATTCATTTTGAACAAGCTTTTTTGAAAGAAACAGCTGACTTTGTTAAGGATCACAAATCCCTGATAAAGAAGGCAAATGAATCTTTTGAAAACATCAAAGTTTTGGAAAATTTAAATGATTCTCTCCTTGAAGCAGTTACGTCTACCGATATTATGTCCATTATTTTGCAAACATATTCTGTTGGCGATGATGAAAGACTGCGAGCTGAGACCTCTGAAATTGTTTCAAAATATGAAAATGCTCTTGTAAAACTTGAAAAAGAAAACATGTCATATTTTAAACAACTTGATCGAAAAAGCGAGGAATGCAAGTATGACAAATTGTCGTATGAGCGTGCCTACACGGACATGCAAAAGTAAAATGATCTTTTGAGAGCTCAGTTAGAAAGTCTAAAAGGGAAGGGTGTGGACACTAAGTTTGCAAAACCATCGACTTCGGTGAAACCAAATGCTCCAAAAACGATTGAAAAACCAAAAATGTCAATTTCCCGATTTGCTCCAAAAGTCGATGCGAAAAAAGGATTTGACAAAACCAGTCACTCCACAACTTTGCCCAAACAAAAAGAAATTGAAAAGATTGTTGAGAAACAAAAAATGGTTGTTGAAAGAAACACAAATGTGCTTACACCTTGCTCTTCTAGGAATAGTTCACCGAATGTGACAACAAAAACTGTTAAAGAATCTGTTGGTTCTAATGACATGGCCCAAAATCACCATCTAGAAGAAGCTAGGAAAAGGGCATAACATCGAAAAGACGGAGTTTTAGGTACAAAACCTAGTGTGATGAATTCTACAGGATTCCAAAGCACTGCTAGTAGTAGTAAACCATTACCTATGAACAATCAACAAAAGACTAGGGATTGGCCTGCATCTAAGAGTATTTGCAAAAAAGAAAATGCTATGCACGTAGAAAACACCACTAGAAATGTTGAGTCTTTTTCGAACAAAAAACAATTTCCAAATGACTGTAGTGACAAAGTTAAGGTTGTTGTTTTAAACAAAATGTTGAATTTGTCTGTCCTACATGTCAAAAATGTGTTTTTTCACCTAATCACGATGCATGTATTGCACAAATTCTCAAGAAAGGAAAATCAAGTGTCAAGGCACAATCCACTAAGACACCCCACATTGAGAAAAAGAAAAAAGATAAGAAACCTAATAGGTGGACATCTACAAGATGTAGTTTTTCAAAAACTGAGACTTCCGCTGCATCTGATAAGAAAACGACGTCTAGATCTTACCTTATGTGGATTCCTATGGGAAAAGATTTCAAAACAGTTGGTCTTAGATGGATTCCCACATGAAAGATTTTTGATAGTTGCATCAAAACAAATAATAGTGAAAATCATCAGGATAAGGTAGTAGAAACCACTGCAACCGTTGATAGTGATTACCCTCAAAGAGAGGAAACATGTACTTCTAACACTGTTATTTGTGCAAATTCGTCTTCTGTGGACGCAGGTACTTGTGAAAGTGTCGAGGGTTCATACACCCATTGTGGAAAAGAAGAAATTTATGCCAACTTCGCATGTGGAAATCTTTTTCTAACTCCACTCTTAACTTCACTTTTACTTGTCCAAACATAATTTTTATTTCTTCAATTCTTCTTTGTAAATATTTTTGAAAAACAAAATACAAAATTTGAAAAACCAACAAAAACAAAATACAAAAATAGAAAATTTCAAAAATCCTAAAACAATATAAAAACAAAAATCCAAAAATATTTTTCTCACGACATGTCTCTCGTATAATCGGTATTATGTACGTTTCTAGAAATCTCATTCAACAATGACACGGATATGTACATATGCTTGAGCGGGAGTTCATTTAAATGTTTTCTAAAACATGTCGTTTCTCCAATTTTTCTTATAATATGGCTTTCGTATACTTCATTACGAAACCCGGACTTCAATGATGACTTCTGATTATTTCAGATTAGGACTCGAATGCTCAAAACCGAAATCATTTCCAAAAAGTTCGAGTATAAACAAACGAGAAGATTTCAAGCAAAAACTCGTTTTCACAAAAAGACTTGTGTACATTTAAGTACACAACTCGCATTTCAAAACGATAACTCCCTCCAAACCCTTAATTAATTTTCAAATTTTAGTTTGAAATACGCTTTTATTAAGGGGGTATAAAAAAATGAAAAATATTCCGATTTCATGCAAAAACAAATCAGTGTATCTCTCCAAAAGCTTTTTTTTACTAATCAGTTGATATCAAAAATATCACGCTATACTATTTTTGAGGGGGAAAAGACGTGATTAACTTGTGATAAAAAAATGTTTAATGATTGTGGCAGAATCTCGAAAGAGCTCGACTCAGTTATAACTTTTGAAATGACTTAAATGTTAGTACTCAACTTAAATGTCAGTAATCGAAAGGACTTTGTCCAAGTAGAATGTACCAATTCGAGAAACTTTCTTTGGACTTGACCTGGCCGGGTAATAATTTCAAGCTAGTCTAACTAGTCATGTAAACGAGTCTCGAATCGGTCTTGTTCACTGAAAGTCGATCAATTCAAAAGTGCAAACTCTACCCAACATGTGCAAATTTATGTTAAGAACTCATGAGCACATGTGAAGGGGGAGTATTTCAAAAACTGGAAAACTCTCAATGTGTTAACAAAATGTGTTTTATATTCATAAACACTTTGAAAGATTTTACAAAAAGGTTTTACGGCATGTGATCAATAAACCTAGGAGAATCAAGGCGTTATAAGATGATTAATGTTAGGGTTCTGTCCTATGATCCGCCAAAGCCAGAGGGATCTACCCAAGGACAATTCCAATAGAGTAGAATTAGAAGTCCTTAGGTATGATATGAAAAAAGGAGAAAAGAATGAAAGGAGAAAGAAGGGGTTGAAGAATTAAAAAGAAAAGTAACGAAAAGGGTGGAAAGAAATAGCCGTCCATATGTTCAACCTTAGGGCAGACACCGGGTTCAACTCATATGCTACTGGTTGTTACTAAGGTGACACAGGTATTGAAGACAAGACATCATTAACCGAGTGACGCACTGCACTTAACCTTCTAGCCACTCGGGTATCTCTCAAAAGGTACTTGTTTCATTCTCACAGAGAACCTTGCATAATCTATCGACCTCCCACTCCGAGATGTGTTGATATTGAAAAGGATGCCCTCTGCTCCATGCCTTCGATGACCAAATGTGCACTTATTGAGTCTAGAGCCTCGAGATTCATCAAAAGATCTCTTAGGAACATATAACATCTCTACACTGGTGATTCTACATCAATGGAAACCAGATGTAAACTTTAGAATCCTACGTAGATCTTAGAAATCTGCCAGAACATTTATGGGAGAATGTACAAGTGTGCTTCTCAATGATTGAATGGAAACTCCTGCCAGGGTCAACGTCAAACAGCCCTGAAAGCATGTCACTTCGGTAATCTCTTGTGGGTTACGATTAGTGTTTCGGTGGTTTCAAACGATCTACAGTCGTGGGGTGATCTCTAGCGACTCACCGAATCGTTGATTTACTTCAGTAGATCTTGTAAGCTCTCTCAAGGGCATCCAATTTGGGAACGGCCTTGGTAAGGGTTAGAGAAAGTCTTCACACTATGCTGTTGAAAATCTCTAATTCCAAACCTGTAAGTATCGGATGTTTTATTGCTAACTGTTTTATGCAGGTACAACCGCCGCACTAGTTTCCACATGCTCATACATACATCACTAAGTCAATGGGAAGTTCTCACAAAGATCAAAGGACAGCAACAATCAAAGAAAGGTTCTACGCCAATAAAGCTCTCATACGCCACACAAGTATCATCCAAGTCACCACCTTTACTTCATATTGTGTTAGTTTGAGTGATAAAGTTAAAGATCTAAGGACTTACAACACAATATAAGCACAATATGATGTAAAGATGGTGACTTGAAGATATATATGTGGCGTATGATATAGAGAGAATAAGATGAAATAAGAACTTTTATAGAGAGAAACACACCCAATACACACTCAAGCACATACCTCAAATGAACCTTTGAGGTGTTTAAATAATTCTTACAAGAGATGCCCTAAAGGCTTTCTAATGGGCTTGGGCTTGGACTTGGATTACATTTAAATATAAAAGACTTAGTAACTTAACTTGTTACATATTAGCTTACCAAGTCCAAAGCCCAATGACTTAACTATTACATATCATAATCGACACAATGACAATTCCTAATATGAGAATGGCCATCACTTCTTTTAATATTTATTTGATGCTAACAATCTCCCCCTAAGGGGTGGTCATTCGAATGATGCTCCACGTGATTAGGTCTTCTTTCTTCTTTGTCTTTGAACTTTGTGTGTCGTTGTAAAATAGTCTTTAGTCTTTGTTCCTTTATGCTTTGTGATCTTTGATAAATGACTTTCCTTCGTTCTTAGTTCTTTGGTGTTGTGGTGGAGTTATCTGCCTTTTGTCACTTCTTTGCCTTTGGTGGTTATACTCCTTTCTAACATGCTCATATGTCTTTACTCTTCGAGATACATACATACATTTGTTGTTCCCGTTCTTTCATACTGATCATTGTCACTCTACTTTGTAGATTCTTTCACATAACATATCTTTACTTTGATCTTTGATGAGAACTTTTCTTTGATTTCGTGATGTATGTGTGAGCATGTGGAAACTAGTGTGGTGGTGATGATAATAATGATGTAAGGGTAGCTGCATGAAAACGGTTAGTAATAAACATCCGGTACTTACAGGTTCGGAATTAGAGATCGTTAACAACATAGTGTGAAAAATTTCTCTAATCCTTACCAAGGCCGTTCCCAAATCGGATGCCCTGGAGAGAGCTTACAATATCTACTAAAGTACATCAAAGATTGGGTGAGTCGCTCGAGATCACTCCACGACTGTAGACCGTTTGAAACCACCGAGAACACTAAGCGTAACCCACAAGAGGTTACCGAAGTGACCTGCTGTCAGGGCTGTTTTATATTGACCCTGGCAGGAATTTCCATTCAATCACTGAGAAGATTTCTAAGATATGCGTAGGACTCTAAAGTTTACATCTGGCGTCCTTAATGTTGAACAACCAGTGTAGAAGTATCATGTGTTCCTATGGGATCTTTTGATGAATCTCGGAGCTCTAGACTCAATAAGTGCACATTTAGTCGTCGGAGGCATGGAGCAGAGGACCTCCTTTTCAATATCAACACATCTCGGAGTGAGAAGTCGATAGATTATTGATGAGTGTGTAAATACTCATCATTTTTGTCTTATCTGAACTGCCAAATCATCCAAAAACACCCAAATATGCATNCATGTGTTCCTATGGGATCTTTTGATGAATCTCGGAGCTCTAGACTCAATAAGTGCACATTTAGTCGTCGGAGGCATGGAGCAGAGGACCTCCTTTTCAATATCAACACATCTCGGAGTGAGAAGTCGATAGATTATTGATGAGTGTGTAAATACTCATCATTTTTGTCTTATCTGAACTGCCAAATCATCCAAAAACACCCAAATATGCATCAAAATACTGAAAATATCCCAGGGTTGTGTTTTATATGTTTTAGATGCAAAATGTTTGAAAACAAATGAAAAACGAACAAAGTTTGCACAATTGGCAGTTTTAGTCCCTCAACTTTCAAAACTTGTCAAATCTAGTCCCTAAGCATTTATTTTGAAAGAAAAGTCAACCAAAGTCCTTAGAAAATCACAAGTTGTCATAATTAGTCCTTTGATGAAAAGTTTCAACAGTTTACAAGTTTAGTCCCTGAACTTTGCAAAATTGTCAAAAATAGCCCCTAGGATTAAAATCTTTTGAAAATTACAATTATGGTCCTTGTATTATGAAACTTTGGCAAAAATGATCCTTTGGTGAAAAGTTTGGTGAAATTACATATTTGGCCCCTCAAGTTTCAAAGTTGGCAGAAATGGTCCCTGGAAATTCAAATTGGAAAAATACATCAAAGGACCCTGGAAAATTATAAGTTGGCAAGAATGGTCCTTATTATAACTTTGGAAGGTTGTCACAACAGGTCCCTCAAAAATCCAGAAGTTGCAACTTTGGTCCTTAGGCTAAAAAACACTACAAACCAAACGGATACCCTTTTATTATAATCCCATAAGTCCAAAAACCCAAAACCAAATCCAGTCCACCCAACACCAATTCCCTTGGCCCTTTTTCTTTTGCTGGCCCAAATCCCACAAGCCCAATCCCCTTTTCTGTTATAATAATCCAACCCAGACCCCATGTTTGACCGAAAGTCAAACTCACCCTTTCCCTCTCTTCTTTCCCACCCCAACTTGCAGAACCATCACCTCACCACCCCACCACCTCAGTCACATCCCACCGCCAAAACCACTACCCTCACCTAACAAGACAACAGCATTTAATGCTGCCACCCCCCAATTGCTATAAAACAGTCCCACTAGTAATTTTTTATTTTGGCGCCAAAACTCCATCAATGGCTAGGATTAATTCTACTCTTCCAAAGGTCAAGATTTCAAGTGGGAAATGATCAGAGCAACTTGGGAAGCCCTAGAAGTGGCTATAAAAGAAGAAAGGATGAAGAAGGAAGACTGTGTAGTCACCTAGTTAAGAATTAGTGTCGAATTTATGTAATCTAAGTTTTTAGTTGTTAAATTTACTTTCAAAAGCTTGTAATCTGTTTCAATATTGTAATTTGATCTTTTGGTAATCAAAAACTCAAGCAATTCAGTTCCAATTCAGTTTTCACATTTCAATTTGAATTTTCTCTTTTAGTTCGAATTATGTTCTAAACTTAGTTTTACTGTTCTATAAGCTCACTTAGGTTATAAAAAGTCATAAGAAAACATAAAAAGAAAAAAAAAATCAGAAACAAAAATCACAGGGTACCTTTGCATTTGACTGTGGAAAGCTTTGGAAGTTGCCTACAATGGATGGGCAAGATGAACTTTACTAGCTTATTCATTGAATAAGCTGGAGCTTGTTGAGCTTAAAGATACTCTAGTAAAGCTAGAGTTGAGGTTTTCTGCTTTCAAGTTCTTAAATTTCTAATTTCTAGTGTAAACTTGCATTATCTGTGTACTTAGTAATTAGTGTTTAATTCTTGCTTGATTGTGCTTATTTGGTATTAGTTAGTGATAATATTGCTTTAAATCTTAGGCTTGTTCCTTGGTTTTCATTGTTGCTTTATATTTCATTTTCACTGTCAAAATAGAATTAGTGATCATCTTGAGTATTTGTGGTCCAATCCATTGATACTGTGTTGGTTTTAGTTTATTAAACCTTCATAAGTTGTTAGGAATCAGTGTCATGGACTTAATCTATCTTTTGCTTTGAAAATCATAAAATCTGTTTTTGAAAGGTTTGTTTGGATTTGCTGTTAAATCTGTGTTCTAGTGTATTATTGTTGGGGATTTTGGTTGTTTCATGTTTCTTAGGTGTGGCTTAGAACATTTGAAGCATAAAAACCAGTCACCATTTGTAAAAAAGTCAAAATACTTTTTAATCTCATTTCATTTGTAATCTGTTAAGAGTTTTGAGTCCAAATCTCATCAAATCATTTCACAAATAGTTGTTCTAGCTTAATTCAGTCTTAATATAGCTTAACATATCATAATCAGTCATAAAATCAAGATCAAAGTTCATAAAAGTCAAACTTTAGTGATTATCAAAAGTCAAAAAATTTTCAAGTCTGCCAAAATGGTCAAATAGTCCAGATCTTGCACAAGGTTTAGAACAGATTGGAAATCCAAAGTTTTTGTTGATTTATGTTGTCTTGTTGGTTGTTTATCTTTTTCAAAAAGAAAATCAAAGTTTGGAATCCATTTGCTTATAAATAAACAGTGTCAAAGTTGACCCTTTGATCGGTAACCTCCCCTGTGCACAGCTTTTGCACCAAAGTTCATAAGCTTGCACAGAGCTTATTAGTGGGACCCAGTGTATGATTCTTGGCTTTTTGGAAAGCCAAGCAACCATTCTTGATTGTTCAGGGCTTATTTCACCATTTCAAGCTTATTTGCTAGGGCTGCAAGTAGCTTTTTGTTTGTCCCATTAGACTGTGTACACTGAGTGGTCAGTGTACACTTGGCTTTTTGCCTAATTTCATAAGCTTACACAGAGCTTATTTGTAGGAGTTAAGCCTTCATTTTTGATTTCTTTGAAAGCTTGTCAGGTGAGCTTATTGGTCCAAGTTTCCTTTTGGACCCTTGAACTTGTCTGTGGGCCCCACAAGGTCTACAATCTAGCACTTGAGTTTGTTTTGCATCCGTGATAATTGTAATTGCTTATTTGCTTAATTTGGCTTATCCAGTGTGCTTTTTCATTCTTCCTTGCTTATTTTTATGTTCATATAAGTTGTTTGCATCTTTATTTCTACCTTGTGTTCATTGTGTAGCTTTTTAATAGCTTTTACATACTTAAAAATCCAAAAATAAGATTTGTTAAGCTATTAGGGGTGCAAAGTGCTTATTTTTAAGTTATAAAAAGTTTGTCTTTGTTAAAGTTTCATAATTTCAGTGTATAAATAGTTTTCAAAAAGAAAATCCAAAAAATCATCACTTTTAATAAAGTGATAGCTTCTATTTAAGCCATTTGGCTTATTGCTCAGCTTTTTCTAAAAGCAATTTTCATTTTTATATTTTTCATAATTTCCATACATCTTTTAATATTTCCAGTAATTTTCTTAGATTTTTATCATTTCATTTAGTATTTATAATAATTAATAATAGTTAAAATAGTTTCAATAAAAAAATCAAAAAGAAAATCCATTTCTGTTTATTTTTAATCTCTGGTTTATTTTTATATTTTTCCTAGGTCTTATTAATTGTTTAGTATTTTTAGAAAATATTTTCTTAATTATTACTGTTAATTTTCCATTTTTATTAATTAAATTAGTTTGATTAGTTTTTAATTAATAATTAAGCAAATAATTAATAAAATAGTGTGATAATAGTTTTTATAAACTTTTTATAATTTTTTAGGGTTCCTGTATTAGTTAATTAGTTTTATAAAATATTTCCTAATTTTCTAAGTCATTTTTAGTATTATTAGTAATTTAAATTAATTAATTAGTTAATTAATAAGTAATTAGTAATTAATTAATATTAAATTCAGAAAAAGACAAAAATACATATTTTTAGGTTTTATAATATTTTTAAGTTATTTCAGAGTTTTTTAAAAATAAATTTTCATTTTCTTAGTTTCATTTATTATTATATTATATTTAGTTTAAGTTAAATACATAATAAGTAATTAAATATTTTCTAATTAATATTAAATAATAAAATAATCAAAAAATTAATTTTCTTTTTTATAAAATTTTCTTTTAATATTAAGTTTGTAAAAAAGTCATTTTCACCCCCTGTAGTTTGTTTTTGCATATTTCCACTTTTCCAGCACGCATTTACGTTTTTAGGATTATTTGTAATTCTGTGTTTGTTAATACTGTTTCATTATCTTAACACCAAGCAATCAGTAGTGTAAAATCAATCAAAATCATTATCTGTTACTATTCCCAATCACTCATTCCAGAACGTTTTCCCACAACTCAATTTCAATCTTGTTTGGACTTAACGACCCGTGAGTACACTGTGCTTTTAACGGATCATAAATTGATCTCTCCTCTCTCAGATTTGACCTGTTGACCACACCTGGTTAACTGGTTGGTTTGGGAGGAGTCAATTATGCAAGGTTCTCCGTGAGAATGAAACAAGTACCTTTTGAGAGATACCCGAGTGGCTAGAAAGTTAAGTGCAGTGCGTCACTGGGTACATGACGTCTTGTCTTCAATACCGGTGTCACCTTAGCAACAACCAGTAACATATGAGTTGAACCCAGTGTCTACCCTNCCGTGAGAATGAAACAAGTACCTTTTGAGAGATACCCGAGTGGCTAGAAAGTTAAGTGCAGTGCGTCACTGGGTACATGACGTCTTGTCTTCAATACCGGTGTCACCTTAGCAACAACCAGTAACATATGAGTTGAACCCAGTGTCTACCCTAAGGTTGAACATATGGAGGGCTATTTCTTTTCACCCTTTTTATTACTTTTCTTTTTAATTCTTCAACCCCTTCTTTCTCCTTTCATTCTTTACTCCTTTTTTCAAATCATACCTAAGGACTTCTAATTCTAATCTATTGAGATTGTCCTTGGGTAGATCCTTCCGGCTCTGGCGGATCATAGGACGGTTTTTCCTAACCTTAGTCACCTTATAACTTCATGACTATCCTAATGTTGCCATCGAACCAAACTTTTGAAAATCTTCTCAAAGTGTTTATGATAATAAAACACATTTTGTTAACACTTCGAGAGTTTTGCATTTTCAAAAATACTCCCCCTTCACATGTGCTCATGAGTTTTTAACACAAATTTGCACATGTTGGGTAGAGTTTGAACTTTTGAATTGATTGACTTTCAGTGAACAAGACCGATTCGAGACACGGTTACATCACTAGTTGGACTAGCTTGATATTATTACCCGGCCTGGTCAAGTCCAAAGAAAGTTTCTCAAATTTGTACATTCTACTTGGACAAAGTCCTTTCGATTACTGACATTTAAGTTTCATCAATTCGAGGGTTATATCTGAGTCGAGCTCTTTCGAGATTCTGCCACAATCATTAAACATTTTTGATCACATTTTAATCACGTCTTTTCCCCCTAAAAAATAGCATATCATGATATTTTTGATATCAACTGATTAGTAGAAAAAGCTTTTGGAGATATAGACGGATTTGTTTTAGCATGAAATCAGAACATTTTTGTTTTTATAATACTACCCCTTAGAACTCGCATATGTTTTGAGAATTTTAATCTTTTGCAAACAGTTTAGAGGGAAGGAGTCTTCTTGAGCAAAATTCTAAAAATGTAAGAAATTTCAGATTTGTTGAATTTTGCATCAAGGTTTTGGAAAAACAAAGACTTCTCTTTGTTTGAATAGGAATGTCGCACTGAGGAGTACAACAGTGTCCATTTTTAGGATAAGTGCTCTTTGTTAATGAAAATCATTTTTGCGTAGCACTTTTCTTTCCTTGAAAACTTGAGTTGTGCACTGTAAGGTGTACACAAGTCATTTTTTAGGAACGAGTTTTTGCTTGAAATCTTTTCGTTTGTTTATACTTGAACTTTTTGAAAAGAATTTCGTTTTTGAATGTTCGAGTCCTGATCTGAAATAATCAGAAGTCAACATTGAGGTCCGGGTTTCGTATTGAAGTATACGAAAGCAATATTTGAAGAAAAATTGAGAAATGACATGTTTTAGAAAACATTAAGGTGAACTCCCGCTCAAGCATCTTTACATGTCCGTATCATTGTTGAATGACATTTCTAGATACGTACAGAATATCGATTATACGAGAGACATGTCGTGAGAAGAATATTTTTGGATTTTTGATTTTATATTGTTTTTGGATTTCTGGAAATTTTCTATTTTTGTATTTTGTTTTTGTTGGTTTTTCAAATTTTGTATTGTTTTTGTTGGTTTTTCAAATTTTGTATTTTGTTTTTCAAAAATATTTACAAAGGATAATTGAAGAAAGAAAAATTACATTTGGACAAGTAAGAGTGGAGTTAGAAAAGAATTTCCACATGAGAAGTTGGCATAAAATTCTTCTTTTCCACAACGGGTGTATGAACCTTCAACACTTTCACAACTACCTCCATCCACAGAAGAAGAATTTGCACAAATAACAGTGTTAGAAGTACATGTTTCCTCTCTTTGAGGGTAATCACTATCAACGGTTGTAGTAGTTTCTACTTCCTTATCCTGATGATTTTCACTATTATTTGTCTTGGTGAAACTATCAAAAATCTTTCGTGTGGGAATCCGTCTAAGACCAACTGTTTTGAAAACTTTTCCCATAGGAATCCACTTAAGGAANCAACGGGTGTATGAACCTTCAACACTTTCACAACTACCTCCATCCACAGAAGAAGAATTTGCACAAATAACAGTGTTAGAAGTACATGTTTCCTCTCTTTGAGGGTAATCACTATCAACGGTTGTAGTAGTTTCTACTTCCTTATCCTGATGATTTTCACTATTATTTGTCTTGGTGAAACTATCAAAAATCTTTCGTGTGGGAATCCGTCTAAGACCAACTGTTTTGAAAACTTTTCCCATAGGAATCCACTTAAGGAAAGATCTAGACGTAGTTTTCTTATCAGATGCAGCGGAAGTCTCAGTGTTTGAAAAACTGCATCCTGTAGATGTCCACCTATTAGTTTTCTTATCTTTTTTCTTATTCTCAACGGGGGTTGTCTTAGTAGATTGTGTCCTGACACTTGATTTTCCTTTCTTGAGAAATTGTGCAATACAAGCATCATGATTAGCTGAAAAAACACATTTTCGACATGTAAGACAGACAAATTCAACATTTTTGTTTAAAACAACAACTTTACTTTGCCACTACAGTCTTTTGGAAATTGTTTTTTGTTCGAAAAAGACTCAACATTTCTAGAATTGTGTTCTACGTACATAGCATTTTCTTTTTCGCAATTACTCTTAGATGTAGGCCAATCCCTAGTTTTTTGTTGATTGTTCCTAGGTAATGGTTTACTACTACTAGCAGTGCTTTGGAATCTTGAAGAATTCATCACACTAGATTTTGTACCTAAAATTCCATCTTTTCGATGTTGTGCTTTTTTCCTAGCTTCTTCTAGATGGTGATTTTTGGCCATGTCATTAGAACCAACAGATTCTTTAACAGCTTTTGTGGTCACATTCGGTGAACTATTCCTAGAAGAGCAAGGTGTAAGCACATTTTTGCTTCTTTCAACAACCATTTTTTATTTTTCAACAATCTTTTCAATTTCCTTTTGTTTGGGCAAGGGTTGTGGAGTGACTGGTTTTGTAAAATCCTTTTTCTCATCGACTTTTGGAGCAAACCGGGAAATTGACATTTTTGGTTTTTCAACCATTTTTGGAGCATTTGGTTCTACCGAAGTAGATGGTTTTGCAAACTTAGTATCCACACCCTTCCCATTTAGACTTTCTAGCTGAGCTCTCAAAAGATCATTTTGCTTTTGCATGTCCGTGTAGGCACGTTCATACGACAATTTGTCATACTTGCATTCCTCGCTTTTTCGATCAAGTTGTTTGAAATATGACACATTTTCTTTTTCAAGTTTTACAAGAGGATTTTCATATTTTGAAACAATTTCAGAGGTCTCAGCTCGCAGTCTTTCATCGTCTTCAACAGAATATGTTTGCAAAATAATGGACATAATATCGGTAGACATAACTGCTTCAATGAGAGAATCAATTAAATTTTCAAAAACTTTGATGTTTTCAAGATTTGCATTAGCTTCCTTTACCAGGGATTTGTGGTCCTTGACAAAGTCGGCTGTTTCTTTTAAAAATGCTTGTCCAAAATGAATTACTCTGAAATGGACTTTCTGTTTCAAACACCTTTTTCATTTATTTATGAAAACTGGAATGCCAGTTGTTAATACTGATTGTAGTTTTAGACATAACAATCTGTTGGAGTGTTTCAATTCTCTTTTTAACGTGATAAGAATGTCTCTAGCCTCACTTGTTTTAAAAGGATTGTTCGAAGACATTTGTTCCATGTTTGAAAGAGTTTTAGAGACAACTTGAGGTTTTGAAGACATTTTCTTAACAACTGGTTTTTTGGAAATATTTGGTGTTTGTTTTTTAGGGACAAAAGTGATTCCATTAAGTTTGTTCCATATGTTGTAATCAATTGGTTTCAAATCTGGATTCTTTTGTTTCATTTTCGTTATGCTCTCTTTAGCAAGTTCTATCATTTCCTCATAATCCCGAACAACGGGAGGATCATGTTTATCATATATCACATTTCCATTGTACAAAACATTCGGTTCTTTCTGAGCTTTCCTAAGAGTATAAGGGTTTTCACAACCGATAGCAATTTTCTTCATTGTATGTAAAAACGGGTTTGTATCTTTAATGAGCATATGAATGGTTAGAGCGGAATGACCCGTTTTCAGAAGCAAATCTTCCAACTTTTTGGTTGTTTCTTGTTTCTCAACAATTTCATCAAGAAGATCGTTTTCTCGTTTTGAAAAATCTGCTTTCAACTGTTTCTTTTCTTTTTCAAGATCAGAACAAGTTGATTTTTGTTTAGAAATTTGGTTTTGCACATCAGAACTTTCCGCGTTTAAGGATTTTATTTTCATGTGTAAATTAACATCAAGTGTATCAAACTTGATTTGCAATTGTTTTTCCCTTGAAATGGACTTTTGATAACCAGTTTCTAATTCTGACTGTCATTTTTTATGAAACTCACAAGCTTTTTCATTTTCCTTATACCTCTCAAGCTCAGCGGTCAATTTCTCATTCGTGGCCTTAACATCGCGATTGACCTTTTTCACTCTTTCATTTTCAATACTACAATTGTTCAATAATGATTCAAATAAAGCACGTGTTTCCTCATCAGTCTCAGCATGGTGTGAAACTGAGCCTCCACTATGATTCATATCGAGAGTTGCCGAATAAATATTGCTACAACTCGGCGTGTTTTAGGTATGTAACATAAGTGGGTACTAGAGTCTCAGAATGTTGTTCCTCATGAGGGTACATATCAAATCTATCATTATTGTTGCATGTGTTGTCGATTGGTACCTCAGATACTTCATTGGTGTCATAGACAGGAGGTGTGTCAGAATATGTGTCGTACTTAGCCTCCTGAAGATTTTCCATAAATATGCAGTTTATGTCGATATCCTCTCGATCTTCCATGTCATCCATAAGAGCCATAAAGTCATTTTCTTCTGCATTCAACTGTAACCCTGCCTTCTCCTTCTGAGCTAACATCAATACTTTCTACAAGTACTCAGGATCTTTCTTTTTCGGCTTAGTGGGACAGTTCCTTTCCATATGACCTACACCTGACAGTTGAAACACTTTACCAAATTTCCTTGATTCACATTCACATTTCCATAATCCCCACCAACTGGAGCTGCAACATTTCCAACCTGATTACACACTGCCTGGTTTCCTACATTCTGACCCCTCTGATTTCCAACAAACTGATCCATCTAATTCCCTGCATACTGACCCATCTGATTCCCTGCATATTGACCCAACTGATTCTGCATATTCTGATTACCCATGTGAAATCCAGTATCATATCCTTGCTGATTCCCCATAACTCCAACCATTTGGCCTCTGTTATCCATGTTGAAACTCGGTTGAGCGATCTACCTGTTGTGAGTGTTCAATGAAATCCTTTGGTTGTTGTTTGTTGGTGTAGAATAGTGTCCTTGGAATGCCTTTGATAACAAAACAAAAGCTTGTGTCAAAGCAGCATTTGATTCATCATTGTCAGTGAACGCTGGTTCTTGTAATTGTGGGTATTGTTGTTGTGGAATAACTTGTTGTGTTGTGGTTAGAATTGTTGTTGGTAGACAGGTGTTGGTTGTGGAATGTATGGTAGTTGCATGTTTTTGTGAGTGGAAGATGATGATGGTTGATGTGTTGTGTTCACTGGTCGGTGTTGGTGTATTAGTAATTAATGCGAGAGGTTCATGATTCTTGTCAATCTTTCTTTCCTTACTTCATTAGCCTCAGCTTGGTTTTGCTTCAGAAAATCGTAGAGTTGATCATAATTCACCTGATGTAAATCCTTAGTTTGATTGACAATTGTGACATATCGTCCCCATTCTTCTAGAAGGTTATTTGTGAATTTGATGTTTGTTGCGATTGTTCTTGGTGTCAACTTGTTTCTAGTTAACTCATTCATTAAAGTGCAAAACCTTGTGTAGTAGGATTCAATCTGTTCACCTTCAGTGGATTTAAAGTTCTCCTATTTAGTTAGAAGCTTGTTCTCAATGTCTTGTTACCAATTTCTGTTCCATGACATAGTCTTCTAACTCGTTCCGACATATCATAAGCAGTTTCACAGCTTTCGACCGCAGCAAAGATCTCTCGTGGTAATCCTAGTTGGATTAGGTGCATTTCCATATCATCAGCATCGATCTGCTTTTTGTCTTCATTTGTGTACTCTGCTTCTGTTTGTTAACGAAAGAATGGTAGAGTAGGAGGTGTTGTATTTGGATTTCCTTGATCTTGAACTTGTCTTGGCTTAAATGGACCCTCTTCAATGGATTTGATCATAAGTTTACCATCAGGCTTGGTTTTGATGTAACGAAGCATGCGGCTTGTCCATGGAAGATATCCACCTTTTTCAAGCATAGGAGGTCGGTTTTCACCACCGGCTGCATGAATATCTTGCTGAGTTGCCATTGATGAAGTTAGGAATGATAAAGTTGATCTTGGATCGGTTCAACGAAATAGGAGTTGAATTTGGTGAAGTTTACTTTCCTTGGTCAACGAACTTTCGATCCACCAATAATTTTCGAAACTTGGTCCACAAAAAAATTTCGAAAAATTTTGTCTTAGAAAATTTTTGGAAAATATGCACCCAGAAAAATTATCTAGAAGTGTTCTAGATAAAATTATCTAGAATGTGTTCTTGATAAAATTATCTAGAATGTATTCTCGATAAAATTATCTAGAAGTATTCTCGATAAAATTATCTAGAATGTGTTCTCGATAAATTATCTGGAATGTGTTCTCGATAAAACTATCTAGAATGTGTTCTCGATAAAATTACCTAGAATGTGTTCTTGATAAAATTATCTAGAAGTGTTCTCGATCAAATTATCTAGAAGATGTTCTCGATAAAATTATCTAGAAGGTGTTCTCGATAAAATTATCTAGGAGTGTTCTCGATAAACAAAATTCTCGAAAAATTATCACCCAAAACTTTCTAAATTATACAATTTAGAGAGTATACCACGAGTCGCAGTGTTTTCGCATTTATACAAGCAAGGGAAACACCGAGTAATCAACGGTAACACTTCAGGATCAACAGGGAGTATTCTCGATAATTAGGGTTTTGTGTTCTAGATAATTAGGGTTTTGTGTTCTAGATAATTTTGGCAGATTTTGATTTTGCAAAAATCACACCCAAATGAAGTTTGTATTCCAAGATTCTTGTACTTCTAGCCTTAAAAACACCAAAACTTAAAGAAAGTTGCAAACTGATGATGTTTACGAAAATTTTGAAATTCTCGATAAATAGTACAAAATCAAGTATGAATTTTTAAAGCTTGAATCTTTCAAAAAGATTGAAACTTTCTTGTTAGAAAAGGTTTATAACACTAGTTTGTAATAAAAAAATTGTTAAAACCAAAAAAAAAAAAAAAAAAAAAAAAAAAAAAAAAAAAAAAAAAAAACAAGAAAAATAAGATTTTTTTTGAAAAATAACGTGAATAAAGCTTAAAAAATACGAAACAAGCAAACTCCCAACACACCTAAATCATTGTTTGGCTATTGATACCACTTGTAGGACCTCAGATCTATAACTTTATCATACAATATAAGCACAATATGAAGTAAAGATGGTGACTTGAAGATATATATGTGGCGTATGATATAGAGAGAATAAGATGAAATAAGAAATAGAGAGAATAAGATGAAATATGAACTTTTACAGAGAGAAAAACACACACAATACACACTCAAGCGCACACCTCAAATGAACCTTTGAGGTGTTTAAATAGTTCTTACAAGAGATGCCCTAAAGGCTTTCCAATGGGCTTGGGCTTGCACTTGGATTACATTTAAATATAAAAGACTTAGTAACTTAACTTGTTACATATTAGCCAATGACTAAACTATTACATATCATAATCGACACAATGACAAAGTTCCTAATATGTGATTGACCATTACTTCTTTTAATGTTTCTTTGATGCTAACAAACCTGTTATATCAATTTTATCAAAAATTTTGTGATGAAATGACATCATCTTACAATATAATTAATTTGCTAGAGTATCATGCATTAGACCAACACTAAACGAAACCATGTGGCCTGTTTCTATAGATTACCCCAAATTTAATTATGATACTCATGATGATGAGCCCCATAGCAGATATTGACTTGGTGTTCAAACGTTTATGTGAGTATGAGTTTGTGTATCTTGGACAGATTTTCTTGTTTGTTCTAAATACTCATATGCATATGTCCTCAAAAAAAATGACATTACATGCCCTTATGTTAAATCTTTTTTTACAACCAAATATTTTTAGAATATTCAATGAACTAGCTACCTTTTGTGGCATTATTTCACGAAACACAATTTTACCTGCACAATCACAGGGTTTACACATGATCCCATAGGTTCACTTAAATATGCTACTCTCCAGCTCCTCAAACGATGGAACAATCAGAGAGTCGGAGATGCTTGTAGAATAACTTCATCATGTATATTTTGTTGAAAATATTATCTAAGTCTTCATAAGTTATTATCCCATGTTCATTTGTGATTTCACAATGCATTAGCATCCTCAAATAACACCATTTGAACGTCCCATAGATATCCAAACTCCGACCAAACCATTTAAACACACACAAACCACACTAGGCAGAAGTAAAACATTTTCATAGATACCGAATTTGAAAAATAACCTAATGCACCAACATAATTGTAATTTTTCACTAAATATGTCCAACAACTCTATAATTTGGAAAATTCTTTTAACATATCCATAATCAAAGGGCCTGTTTAAAAATCATCACACTTACTTAATTAGTCTTTTAGTGCTACTTCGATAATTCGTTCACAACCCCAAATTAAAACCCTAAAAGCTGCCCATTTTTTTTATTTTTTTATTTTTGAAAATAGATCTGATTCCAATCATCTGAAATATTTTTCACTGGATCCATGATTCTACGAACAAGGTATATCAATCGACACTCTATTTTAATTTATTTGATTTTTTATAATTCATTTTTAAATATATTTGCATCAGTTATGGCTCTTGTGTTATATGTTAGTTTCTTACATTTTTATGTTGTGTATTTGCGTGTTGTTAAGATGTTAACGGATTTTAATTCATGAATTATACACTTTTAATTCATATTTGTTAATCAAAATATATTTTTACCATGGAGTATTAGATCTCAAATTTAACATATTTTTGGCTAATAATCTTTGTGTCGAGTGCCTTTTTAGATTTGTATTGAGGCTTGTCTTCTTATTTGTTTTTCTATCATCTAGCTACTAGCTAATTTACCTTTTTTAAAAATTGCCATTAAAAAAATATGGCTAATAATCTTTGTAAGTTTTGTTTGCTTAACTCACCATTTTTCTGTCTTTCACTTTAATTCACTTCTATTTTCTTCGGCTCTCATGGGCTGTGGCTGCTGTTGATAGTGAAGATCATTTGGTGATAACTTTTACTCGAATCGTCCATTATGGTCCTCGGTTATTTAGTTGTGATTTTTACATTTTTTAACTAGACTATTAAAATTGCAATGGAGTTAATGGACCACCTGTGAGGATTTGTGTGAAAGGGATGCCAAATGGTCTTCGCTATCACGAGTGCCATTGCCAAAAAGAGTGAAAAATTAAAACGGAAACTGGAGACATGTTAATGTCCGGAATGGAGACTTGAGCAAATGATTTTCAATCTTTTAGCTACTCTTTTGAATGTATGATGTTTTCTTAGTTGTGTTTGTTGGAAAATGCATGACAAAGTTTATTCATAATTGTCAGGCATTTCAAGCCACAAATATGTACACCTCAAAATACAAGTTGTATGAAGAACTATGCAAATGGAACTCTTCCCATGGCTCAGAAAGTTTCTAAAGAATATATGGTAATTCTTTTATGTTTAACTTGTTAGAATTTACTTGGTAAACCAATTTTTATCTGATTTAAGGATTCTTTCTGCAAGTAGCACTTTCTAAATATTAAAGTCACATGCCTTATTGATGCAGGACCTTGGTAAAACATTTTGTTACCATTGGTCTCACCAGTCTGACACTGGTGCTGGGAAGAACAAGACCGTCTCAGTCATTGACGATAAATACAGTCACTGGAAGTCAGTTGTACGTATATTGTACGAGAAGCTTCCTAATCATAATCTCGTATGGTCTTTACTCTCTTACAGGTTTAATTTTGTTTAGAACTCTTTTTGTTATGAAACCCTAGCTTTAATATTCTTTCCCTGTGCTGCTTAGATTTTTTTCTACTAAATAATCTTGCTGTGGGATCCAAAATTAAGTACTATCTTTAAAATCTTTATTTATTTATTTATTTATTTATTTATTTATTTATTCTACAGTATGCTTCCTTTTAGGATTCTATGCAAGTTTACCCATTATAAACATGTTTTCATAGCATGAAATATACAGCTAAGGCATCCCTTAATAGTAATAATAAGAAGAAACCATTTTTAGATTTGGCATTTAACAAAACTGTACGCTTTGTGTTTAGCCGAAGTATCAAGATAATTTCACGAAGCGGAAGGTCTTGGCTAATGTTACTTAACAGAAAAAATTACATTCTTAACCCACAAGACACAATATCAACATTACTCAAAGACGTAATTCATCATATCATATCAATCCTTGAAACTGAAGACAAACAGCAACTGCAGCTCCTCTCAAGAAAATGTAGGCTTATACATTCACAAACACAAAAAATTATTTGTTTCTCTGAGTATTTTTCTCTTGACGATCGAGCAGCAAATTTTGACGAGTATTCAAGATTACTTTCCCTCAGCAGACTACTTTGTTCTAGAAGACTGTTCGGAAATAAAAATCGGAAAACTTAAAATAATAAACTAAGGCATGTTATAGTATGTAAATATGAGGACCTGAAGAAAGTAGAACTGAGTACGCCAAATCTATAACATTTTTTATTTCTATGGAGCTGTCTGCCAGCCATGTGTATTCGAGCTCATTAATATCACAAAACTGAAAAAGTTGACGTTTAATGGAGAATATATCATCTATGACAATATGTTTTCAGATTGCGAAACAACATTTCCTATTCTTGAAGATTTGACTCTTGGTTGCTCGCATTATATGCCAGACCGTATAAAAATATCAAGCCGTTCACTGAAAGACATATGTTTATTTGGTCTCAAGAAGCCGGTGGACATCACCATTGATGCTGAGACACTGGTTTGTGTCCGGTATAAAGATCATTTGATTCATAATTTCTCAAATTCAAATATTCCCAGTGTCCAGAAAGCGATGATTGAGTTCAATACTCATACCAACCAGGAGCCAGATGACTAGTGGTTTCAGAAACTGGTTCGCATGCTTCAAGCTTTCAAGCCTTCTGATACTCCCTTGCTCAAAGCTGAATCAGACAAGGTATGGTAGTAAAATGTGTGGATTTATTTGTTTGTTTATTTTGTTTTGAAAGACATAATAAATATTTTCTTTAAAAATGTTGTTTTTCATACTTCAATATAGTCTTGTAATCCCAGAAGAAGCAAGAAGCAGCCTTTTTCCTTCGATTAGCGTTGGACCTGAGACACTAACGGTAGAGATATACAAGGCAACAGAATCTGTTACTGATCTTTTAGTTTTTATTTTTTGGATCTCTCCACGGGATGAGGTTGTGACTGTCCGCAGGGAACGCGCTGTATATGAGTACAAGTATGAATATGTTCCTATTAGAATTCTAGCGAGTCCATATTAACCACGTACACACTTTCTAAATATACACTTCTAATCTTCTATGTAGTTTATAAATGCGTCTTTGTTATGATGACAGATGAAGCATGGTGAGATCTCGGGCATATCACAGAACTATTCTTGCTGTGCGTCTTACCAGAAAAATGTTGGCTCCATTCGCTGGAGGAAGTAAGGTTAATGTGCGAGTTTGATGTAACTTGGGTGGAGGATTTGTTATCTTATTTCAAGGGAAATCTTGATCTAATTGAGCGAAATCTTTATTTATGGGATTTAGTAGGAGTAAAAAGGGAGGTGATACAAGTATGCTTTGATATAACCTGGGTGGAGGATTTGTTATCTTATTTCAAGGGAAATCTTGATCTAGTTGAGTGACATCTTTGTTTATGTGATTTAGTAGGAGTAAAAAGGGAGGTGATACAAGTATGCTTTTATGAAGAATATGTTGGTTATTTAGTGATTCTGTGTTCCCAGATTAGGGTTAAGATAATCAATGAGGTACCGGATATTCACTTGAAATCGTGATATCACTTTCCAATAGAAACTATTCGACCCTATGCCTGTGTTACACGAATATCTCTATGGGATAAGACCAAGTGATGTTCTTGTTTTAGGCACAAATCAGGAGCAAAAGCGTATTGAAGTGTTTAGGGTTTTGTGTTAATCGTCCTTCATGCAGAATGTTATGACCTCTATTTATAATAGAGAATACTCAAACCCTAGCCCATAGAATTATGTATATTTAACGGCCCATTAAATATATCATAACACTTTCCATAATAGTAGGAATCAGTGGTTATCAGTGGAAACAATATTACCACTAGCAGTGGTAATATTAACACTAGCAGTAGAATCAGCAGTAGAGTCATATCTGCTAGCAGCAGAGTCAAATTCATACTAGCAGAGTCTACTGTCAGCAGGATCCACTAGCAGCAGAGTCCAGCAGCAGAGTCAGCAGTAGAGTCCAGCAGCAGAGTCAGCTAGTAGCAGATTCAACAGCATCCACTAGCATAACCACAATTGAGTCAGGGCGTTCATGGACCAAATGGGTGTACACTCCGTACCTCCAAACCCATTACCAGGTGTGAACTCATCCCTCAAGTGCACTAAATTTTCCAACAATCCTCCCCAAATTTAGTTCACTTCCTTTGCATGAAAAATTAAACAATAAACAAAACAAGTGCATAAATGAAAATATCCTGAGGATTGAATTTTCACATTAGTACATATACGTTCAAACATTCGAGAATCAGGGTGTTCTAAGAATTGAACCCTTCAACCCATTTGAATACCTGTAGATAAATACACACAAGTTTTCAAACACTTAAATACTCCTGAAACTATTACAAGCCATGTGTCCATATCCAATTCATAAATGTTGTAAAAGCTAAAAGTCCAAAGCTTCCTGAAGCGGCAAAACTTCAACATTTAAATAGGTGGTTCATCTTTTAATCATGCTCCTGCTCAACACTTTGTCAAAGAAAATAACCATTAAGAAGTGAAGACTTCATCCTCCTTTCCAGCAGGTAACAAGCACAACCTTGGGATGTAATATAAAACATGTGCTTCAGTCCACAAAATGTTCAGCTTTCCACATTGAACTCAGCTTCCAAGTTTCCTTAGAAGGGAGTTGGGTATCTTTGCCTTCAATGACTAAGTAGGACTTAAACCCATCCCTGTAGCAGACTTTAAAACCAAGTCTCTAGCCAAACCCTTCGTCAAGTGATCAGCTAAATTTTGTTGAGATCTAACAAACTCTGTAGATACCACCCCATTCATGATGAGCTCACGAATCATGCTATGCCTGACACCTAAGTGTCTTGACTTCCCATTGTACATCTGGCTATAAGCCTTTGCCAATGTAGCAGCACTATCACAACGGATAGAAATAGGTGCTATAGGTTTAGGCCACAATGGAATCTCAAGAAGCAGGTTTCTCAACCATTCAGCTTCTTTACCAGCAGCAGCTAAAGCCACAAATTCAGATTCCATGGTTGAACTGGTAATGCAAGTTTGTTTCTTGGATGCCCAAGAAATTGCACCTCCACCAAGTAGGAATACCCAGCCACTGGTAGAAGAATTATCTTCAGTGTTACTGATCCAACTTGCATCAGTGTATCCTTCCAACACTGAAGGATAACCAGTATATGAAAGACTATAATCCATAGTTCTTTTCAAATACTTAAAGACCCTCTGAATTGCTTGCCAGTGATGAGCACTAGGATTACTAGTATACCTGCTCAGTTTACCCACTGCAAAAGCAATGTAAGGTCTAGTACAAGTCATGGCATACATCAAGCAGCCAATTACCCTAGAATACTCAAGTTGAGATACAGCTTTGCCAGTATTAGGCATTAGCTTCTCACTTGTATCCATAGGAGTACTCACTAGAGTACAATCAAAGTAATTAAATTTCTTCAACACCTTCTCAATGTAATGAGACTGTGAGATAGAAATCTTGTTACTTTCATGTTTAATCCTAATACCAAGGATAACATCTGCCTCCCCCATATCCTTCATGGAGAACTTTGATGACAAAAATTCTTTTGTAAGATCAACTTGATTTTGGTTAGTGCCAAAGATCAACATGTCATCAACATATAGACAAATGATGACTCCTTTACCAGATTCATCAAATTTGCTATATACACATTTGTCAGCCTGATTAAGTGAATAACCACTAGACAAAACCACTTCATCAAATTTTTGATGCCATTGCTTAGGTGCCTGTTTTAGTCCATAAAGAGGCTTAATCAGTTTACACACCTTGTTTTCATTGCCAGGCAT